>CM064519.1:14013467-14021541 GCA_032716605.1 Paralithodes platypus | reverse complement strand
ATATTTCGGATTACCTGAAGCCATTCACAACCTGATCAATATGACTCTGGTGGTCTCCAGTAGCTAGAGACTAGATTACTTCTTGGTTAACAGGAAAGACTGGAAACTAGTTCGAGATGTAAAGGTCATCCCGAGCGAAGAATGTATCCCCCACATAACTACTTGGTGTGCGACATGAGCTTAATACAGAAGATCCTAAGGCCCGCAAGAAGGTTTACAAACCCAAAAGGAAAGTGTGGCTGCTGAAGGACAAGGAAGTTAGAGATAGGTTTCAATAGTGAACTGCAACGAGGAAATGAATAGTAAATAAAGGAAGCTAGGCCTAACGATGTAAATAGCCAATGGAGAACTTTCTTAAGCATAGCCTTATCGCTGCCACTGGACAAAAGTCTGTGGGAAAAACAAAGGGTCACCCCAGAGAATAAGACCTCTCCCCCCCCCTTGGTGGTGAGAACGATGAGGTAGAACAATGGCTTTGAAAGAGAAAAGGGGATGCTTCAAAGCATGGAAGAAAGGAAGGCAGCATGGGAGGAATACCAGGCAGCTAAACCGAACTGCCAAAAAAAAGAGTACTTTTACAAATGCTAACAACTCGTATTAAGGACCTTGTCCTCGAACAAGTGTTGTAACACTGACAATCACCAAATGGGATCTTCAACCTAGCTAGGCGAAGTTTAAAAATTACAGTAGGGATATTATAGGTGAACAGTGTGTTAGAAATGATAATGGGGAAGATTGTGTATGCAGGAAAATGATGAAACCAGAGAAGCATGGAAGGTACACTATGAACGATTGGCTAAATGTAGAGTTTGAATGGGATAAGGCCAACAGCTTAGTTTCTCCCCCCCGAAAAAACCAATATCTGGGCCCCCCTCCTTTGATAGCATTCAGACTGTAGGTGAGCGAACCCCGCAATCAATAAAATGAAGGACGGGTAAAGCTCCAGTTGCTCAGACATTGTCGCTGAGATGATTAACCAAGCCTCAGGGTTGAGATTGGTGCTAAACTTAGATCACTGAATTGATAAACACCATTATTAAAGATGAGAAAATCCCCAGAGGATTGGCTCAAAAGTGTAATAGTAAATATATACAAAGGAAAAGGGGAGGCAACTAGATAGAGGGAAATTTATAGGGACACTGAAATGCCTTGACCAAAATCATGAAGGTCTGTGAGAGAGTCCTTGAGCGGTTTGAATCAGGCAAACGCATCTCTATTGATGATATGTCAGTTTGGTTTTTATGCCAGGGACGTGTGGTAGCAACCGATTGTTATCTTCATAGTCCCAGGCAGATACAGGAAAGATACTTACTAAAAGGCAGGGATCTTTACTTTGTGTTTGTAGCACCTGGAGAAGGCCTTTGATAGGAGTGACCTAGAGATGTTGTGCAGTGGAGGCTATGAGGCAAACTCTGGTGTTGGAAGAATGGCTGGTGGCGTGTGGATAATGCAAGATGTATGAGGTATTCAGCGAAGTGTGCCGTGAGGGGTGAAGGGTGAACTGAGTGATGAGTTCACAGTCCGTGTTGGAGTCCATCAGGAGTCCAGTGTTAAGCCTCCCTCCTCTTTATTATGGTCTTGGAGGCGCTGTCTAGAGTTTTTAGAGGCTGACTCCCTTTGGAACTGTTTTATGCAGACGATTTAGTCCTAATAGCTGACAGTATGCAGGATGCTGAGGCCAAATTCAGAGAGTGGAGAGAGGGCATGGCGAGCAAGGGTTTAAGAGTCAATCTAACAAAACCAAGGTTATGCATTGTAGATTGAGACGAGGCAATGTGGAAAAGAGCGGTACATACCCATGTGCAGTGTGGGGAAAGGGAGTGGGCGTTAACTCAATTCAATGTATCATCTGTCGATGTTGGGTACACCCTGGGAGTAAGCACTGTAGTAGAATAAAGGGGCCCCTGCCGAAGGATAAGTCAGAAATAGAGAAATTTGAGTGCGTAGTGTGCAAAGGCGAGCTTGTGTTAAGTGATGATCCTGTGGCTATGAATTTTGGAAATAAGTCTTTGGAGCTGGTGAGCAAGTTTTGTTACCTAGGAGATACCATCTCTGCTGGTGGTGGGGCCGAGGCTGCCACTGTTGCTAGAATTAGGTGTGGCTGGGGGAAGTTCAGAGAATTGATGCCAATCCTGACCATGAAAAGAATGGGAGGTTTGACGTACCTCCCAACCTACCAAATAGGAAAACCTACTATTTGGTAGTAGTCTTGGAAAATCCAACGTCAAGGCTATTAACCTAATTGCAATGACGACTTGTCTATTTTGACTGCTATGTCGTCATTCCAACCGCGGTTAAAAAGAAAACTTCTAGAGTCTACTCCTTATCTTGCTCTAGGAGACGTTGTACATTAACCAAAACTACCACCGAAGGTGAAAAAAGCATAGAAGAGAAGAAAAAGGGGTTTACCTTAGTTACCGCTCAAGGCCCATCCCGTATTCCGTCATGCGCAGATCCCTTTCGAACGTGCGCATGAGCGACCCTCTCTTGTCATCACATCTCACGTCAGCAGAAGAACGCGGATGGGCAGGGGTCCGGCGTGAGGGAGGGTATTATGTACGTTGGATTTTCCAAGACTACTACCAAATAGTAGGTTTTCCTATTTGGTAGGTTGGGAGGTACGTCAAACCTCCCAATTTGTTAGTAGTCTTGGCAAATCCAACGTCAAGGCTGCATAACAAATAGGAGGAGGACATCCAAGCCCAACATACCAAAAAAACAATGCATAAGACAAAATTATGAATGACAAAGAAACACAAGTTAAACAAGAGAGTTTAATCAAAGAGTGAAAAACTGATGAGTATCTAAAAAGAGCAGTTTTACCCAGTGCCCTTCATTCATAGTAATGCAAAACCATAGACTTGTCTTAAACCAAAAGTACTGTACACAAAATCCCTTTTCTTCCAAAACGAACAAAAACATGGAACACAAAAATAAAACACAATTTTCAATTGGCAAAAAAAAACACTTAGGTACTGTATACATATAACATAATCCCAAACTTGCAATCCAGTGTTGCACAACCGTACCCCCCCCCCCCCCTTGTTCAAAGAAAACAAAGTAAAAGAAAGAGTGACAAGGGGGGAAGACCAGGCAACTTCGCTAGAGCTCTAGGAAACACGACTCCCGAGAGCTATCACAGGCCGAGGGGGTCTAACAATGGACATGGAGAGGTATGAGAGACGAAGGTATGGACAGAAGACCACAAACCCGCCGAGGCGACGTCAGGCAACGAACGAGTCTGCAGGAACCGGAAGGAGGCAGCAAAGGACCGCACATCGTGCGCAGAACCCCGACAAGCAGGGTTACTGGCACGAATGACCCGACAAATGTGGCGTCCTATCTGTACCTTCGAGAGCCTCCCACCAGTCCGAGGAGACACCCACACAGCAGTACCCGAAGTCGGAGCCACAGACTCAACATAGGAGTGCAAGGCCTGCACCGGGCACAACACATGGTGAGTATGCCCACGCTTTAAAGCCTGGATGGTGAAAGGCTTGACAACGTGGGTCTCTCCTCTTTCTTGGCAACAAAATGAGGGGAGGGGGCTAACGTGACGACATTCAGGGACGGGGAGAATCGCTTGCCTTCCTGGGACCGCGACATGTCAGCTAGTTTTCAGACACCCTATCCCCAGTGGCCAGAGCGACAAGGAAGAGTGTACGCTCGAGCAACTGAACCGGTGTAGTGTCCCGTGTATATGTGTGTGAAGCCAGAAGTACCAGAGCACGCCCCAGATGCAACTGAGGAGGGATCTGGCTCGGAGGCGGTCACTCCCTGAAGGCAGCCTTCATGAAGGAATCCAGCTCCTTCGGCGGAACGACCAGCCCAGTGACGGACTCAAAGACCTCCCGGATGGCAGACAAGTGGTTACGTATAGTGTTGACTTGAAAGCGACGTGTACGGAAGAGGTGAAACAAGTAGTGTAGGACGAGGGAAGGAGAGCTAACAGTCTGGCGAGTGTCCTGTATCCACCTAGTAAAAGACCTCCAGTGGGACTCGTAAGTCCCCCAAGTCGAAGACGTCCATGAACGATTCAGGAAGTCAGTCAGGTCCCGTCCGTGGACTGGGAGCCACCGTGCCTCACGAACATCCACGATGCGAAGGGCCAACGAGGTCCGTAGGTCTCCAACCTGCCTCAAGTGGAAGTGTGAGAGAGGGAGAGGGACCGGACTCGGGCACCACCGCTTCAACTGGGAGTACCAAGCCTGGGCCGGCCACAGAGGAGCTATGAGCCAGACTCTGCCGCGGTACAGCCGCAGCCCTCGCGAGGACTTTGCACATCAACAGTGCGTCTGGTGGCGGAAATATGTATATCGACTGCCACCTGCTCCAGTCTTCCATGAAAGCGTCCGGACCCCCCTCCGGGGTACGAGTACGGAGGGATAGGTACCGAGGCAACTTGCGCGTCTCCTTCGATGCGAACAAGTCGACCTCCGGAACACCCCAGGAAGCCGCGAGGTCGTCGAATACAGTCTGTTTCATTGCCCATTCTACAAGAACGCCCTGTCCTCCCGACAGGGCGTCCGCCCATAGGTTGGCAATCCCGGTCAGGTAGGAGGCGTGCAGGGAGATGTTGTGTTCGGTTCGCGAGGAAGAACAACTTCTCGGAGATCCCCAACAGAGTCAAAGACCTGGAGGACCCCTGCTTTTGGATACAGTGGACAGCTGTCTGATTGTCCATCCGGAAGGCCACCGACTGGCCCCGAAGGGCCAGCGCGTGGTCCCGCAGGAAGAACAGGGGAACCAACAGTTCGAGGGCATTGATGTGTAGGTGTGTGTGTCCCACCCATCTGCCGTGATGTTGATGTCCCAGGTTGGCTTGGTAACCCCACCCTACCTCGCTCGACGCATCTGTATCCACCCAGATCGTCGGCGGGGGGGTGGTCCAGGGCACAGCCGCAGAGAGCGTGCCCCGAGCAACCCAGTGTCCTAAGTGTCTGTGAATGGTACGCGGGATCGGCATGAGCCGATCCATAGGGGCCAACGGAAACACCTTGTTGCCCATGAGGATTAGGCGGCGCAGCCTGAGCCTCCCTAGAGGGAAATGGTCAGAGCAGCCCAATGCAGTGAACCCACTAACGAGTCCCAGATCCTCCTCGTGAGGGAGACCGAGTGCAACACGGCGAAGACCTTCCTGCGAAGTTTCACCGCGTTTGGCTGACTCTGGATTACCGTAGCGTTTGACAGATCCCATTCGAGACCTACCCACGTCACGACACGCGACGGGGTCAGGCGTGACCTTGGGAATATTGACTTTGAACCCTACCTGAGTGATGTGTTGAACTACTGTGAGGGTGTCGACGCAACTGTTCTAGGGTGTCTGAAACTATCAACCAGTCGTCCAAGTAAAACAGGATCTGGAGGCCGCCTCCTGAGGAGAGGATCCAGAGCCTGCTTCACCAGTTTCGAGAAGATCCGCGGCGCGATGTCGAGACCAAAGGGAAGTCTGGCGAACATGAACACACGATCGGAAGTCTGAACGGCCAAGAATCGCTGGAAACGAGGATGGATAGGAACGTGCCAATACGCATCCTTGAGGTCCAGCGACACCACCCACGACAGAGGTCGCAGGGCCAGTCGTACCTGGTGCACCGTCAGCATCCGAAACCGTGTGTTCACGATGTGCCCGTTGAGGGCCGACAGATCCACCACCGGTCGCATCGCGTCGCAGTCCTTCTTTGGTACCAGAAAAACACGGGAGAGGAAAACCGGTTGACCGGCTTCCACCTCCTTGACGATTCCCTGCTCGTGCATGGCCGTAACCACGTCGGCCACCTCCGAAGAGACAGGCCGGCTTCGTCGACAAGTGCTGAGTGGGGGTCTGGCTTTCCATCTCCATGTGAGACCCCTCCGTGCAATCTTCCGCCCCCACGTCCCTCGCGGCCACCGAGGGGCGCAAGGGCGAAAACAACCTGTGGGAGCCCCCGAGATGAGGTGAGCGACCCTTTCTGCGAGGCGAGAAGGAGAACAAGGAGGAGACCGACCTGGAGAACCTACACATTTTTTGACGTGGGGGGTCCCCCGGTACGGTCCCTGCAGTCATAAGAGCCACGTTGACCACCTCTACCCCCCCCACCTCGCCGAAAAGGGCGGGTCACCCCATCCCCTGTCCGTCGTGTGTCTGACCCCGTCGAAGTGCGGCCGGAAGTGGAAGGCTGGCCAGCCCCTTCACGGCGGTGATGAAAGGGAGCAGGAGCAGAAGTGCGAGGCGGAACCGACGCTCTGGCCGGCAACTTCCCTTTCCTGCGCCCTTTCTTGGCAGCAGCATTGGCGGCAGCACCCGAAGAGGACGGCCAGAAGCACGCGACTGCGAAGACCCTGATCGCGACACAGCGCGTCTTTGCGTGTCGTAAGCAGGGTCCGCTGACAGAGAAGCGTAGCGTTCCCAAGCATCCTGCGCAAAAAGCCCCGATGTATATAGCTCAGAGTATAACAAACCCTGACGAATATCCAAGGGGGCCTTCCGGCAGAACGAGGACCTTACCGTCTGGCGTTGTCGAGTTGCCTCGCACAAAACCGCCTTCAGCTCGGGAACCACAGACACCGCGAGCTGAAGGTGGATCCGCCGAACGTGGTCCAAACCCTCGCGAAGATCGCCAGGTGCAGTCGCCTCGATAAGCCTCAGGTGGTGAACAGACGTCTGGAGGGAACCTAAAAGACAAGACAATAAGTTCGGCACCCTCTGCCGCAAGGTAAAATGCCTGTCGACAGAGGACTTATCTGGGTGGGAGAAGAACCGGTTAGCAATAGCACAAATTTTCAAGTTTGGGCGCGCTGATCCAGGACCAGAACTTGCCATCCAATCCGCCGACAGATACAAGAGGAGGCAAAAGCAGTGACGACTCCGGGGGAGGGACTGAAACAGATCTGTCGACGGAACGGTTGGCGAATTCTAAGGCCTCAGCAAACCAGGCCTCCAATGGGAGAGGATTATCGAGCACGACGGCTAAGCCAGGCTTACCGACGTCGCACAAACCCGTCCCATAGGATGACAGTCCCGTCAACACAGCCAGGGACTGAACATCCTGAAGGATGTCCTGGCGGCTGAAGTCTGACCAGAGCTTAGTCCGAGGAGCAGACGGGGGCTTGGGCTTCACCGAAAAGTACTGAAGGTCAGTCCTCGTCGGGTAAGCCCGCACCTCCACGTCGACCACCTGACCATCCACCCTGATCGCCATGAACTGCATCTTATCATTAATTTGGACCGACCAGTCCGAAGGTAGGGCCCTCTCACCTGACGGGAAGTCGGTAGCACGCTCCGGGTGGGAGGCCTGCACCCCCTTCCAAACAGCCAAGGAGCCATAGAGGAGCGGCATAGTCCGCGACGGGACCTTGGCCTTCTGGATGGGGGGCAAGCGCGGACCCTGCCCTAGCAGACGGAGAACCCCCGCATGGGAGACAGCAGGGGCAACCACCTGAGCCAGGGCAGGAGCAGTACTAGCCGACGACCGGGCAGGCGGAGAAGCAGGGCGAGAAGGAATGTGGTCCACCGCAGAGGGGAGGGGGACCAAAGCAGGGGTAGGTTGGGTGAGGCGCTGAGGTTGTGTCACCGCCAAGAAGCGCGATAAGAGGGAATCTTGCATCGCCTCCAAGCGCGCGTCGAAGTGTGACACAACCCACCCCTGCATAGCCGAAAATCGATCCGAGAGAGGCGACCCCCCCGAAGATAGTTCGGCCCGCAGGGGCGAGCGTGAGCGAGAGCGAGCCCCACGACCCGAAACAGCAGCGCGGCGGCCCAAAGAAGGCGAGCGACGACGGCCGTGGCGCTCCTGAGGGTCTCGTCCCCGATCACTAACGCCCGAGGGGGAAACATCACCATCCCCCTCTTCCAGCGACACGTCCACCCCCGAGCCAGGGGACCCCCAAACCTCG
The DNA here is from genome assembly GCA_032716605.1 of Paralithodes platypus. Lineage (NCBI taxonomy): Eukaryota > Metazoa > Arthropoda > Malacostraca > Decapoda > Lithodidae > Paralithodes > Paralithodes platypus. The sequence goes on along the minus strand of CM064519.1, from coordinate 14,013,666 downwards.
CTATAACTCTACCGAGTCAAGCGGCGGGGTACCCACATCGGGGAGCCGGTAATCGAAGATCAGGGATAGAGAAGGAAGAGGAGCAGGATGACGGGAGTGGGAAGGCTGGCCGGGTGAAAGGAGGTCAGAAGGAGCCGCGGGGGGAAACAGAGCAAGGATCCCCGGGGCTGAGAGAACAAGACGGCCCGACACCGAGGCG
>CM064519.1:13865967-14010967 GCA_032716605.1 Paralithodes platypus | reverse complement strand
CTTGCCAGGAACAAATCGACACCTAAATAAAGGAAAGGTCTTACCACTGAAAAAAAAAAAAATAATAATGGGGCGACAGGTCTTAAAATCGCCAAACTAATGAAGGTAAGCACGAGGGAGAAAGGGTTCCAGAAAAGAATAACACCTCCTTCCTGGTAGTTAGCATAACATGAAGAAAGGCGCTGTAATACTGAAAGGGTTAAACTACTATACCCTGTTCCAAAGAAGTAGGCCACAACTCTTGACTCCTTCTGTACCGGCCACGTCTTTTCCATTATATTCTGGCTAATATTAAACGATTTTATTCCGTTTATAAAGGGCCTCCAGCAATTGACAGACTTCGAACTATCCCATAACCCTTTTTACTACCACAGCTCCTTCTTAAGCTGCACAAAATCGTCTAAATAAAGCAAGTATAAAATAAAAAATAATCACCGGTAATGAATGGGTTAACCACTAACCTCTAGAACTCACAAACACTAGAGTAAGGGAGCTAATATTTCTACCATTCGGGAAGGGTCGGCCAGGGAATAGGTGTGGTCATTTACAGCCCATTTGCTCTAGCCATTTTAAGTTACAGAGGTTAGGGATCACGATGTTTGGTCTACCTATTTGGAACAGAGTCTATATGGGTTTAGATATTTAGGCGTGCTATGAATACTACACGCAACCATGGCTAGACGTTAAAGCGGAAGGGGTTTAACCCTCGTCTAGCCGGGGGTTTTGGGCTTATTTGGGCATATTCAGGCCCTCCTGAATGATAAATCAAGTATCTGCATGAAAATAAATTTATTCAGCAAAAAACTAGGCGCTAAAAGCTTCAAATTGAGACCAGAACGAGCTACGTAGCACTCGTGGTTCTCATACAGTGGTACCAGTAACATGGGAGTTAGCGTATAGCGGTATATTTTTCCCAGCTACGCTCACTACTGGCTACACTGCCGGCCTCTCGAAAACACAGGGAGGGTGAGCCAGTGGGCGGCGGTACGCCCTGGGAGTCGGAGTGTGACCCGGCCATTTGCACTCTATTTTAACCCTTTAAAAGCCATAATAATGCTTCTAACTTGCTGCAAATTGGTGTCCGGCTATAGCTGGGCGCCGCTCTTTAAAGGTTGATGGGGGGGGGGGGGAAGACCTTTCACTCCATTTCTTTGTCAATTTCAAGACTTGGGCCATTTAGTTGTGATTTTGTTTTCCTGGCGACCATTAGCAAGCCTGCAATTTAGGAGGAATTTTCTACCGAAAAATGCACACATTTATCAGGAAGAGGAGTCCAGGGGTGTAGTTCTGCATTAGAGCAATTTAAAACGAGAGTAGATTACACTTCGCCCTCTATGTAACGAGTGTATTTAACCCGTTATGTACTAATGGTGGCATTTTAATTTTAATGTAGCTATATTTAGACGGTGTTATGCAGTTTAAGGCGGATCTGTGGTAGTAAAACGGGTTAAGTGAGATGGTTCGAAGCCTGTCAATTGCTGGAAGCCCTTTTAAACAGAATAAAATCGTTTAATAGCAGCCAGAATAAAGTTAAAAGAACGACACCGGTACAGAAAGGGTTACTTATGCAACCAGTCCGTATTTTCGCGTAGTGTCTCCTTGGAATGGACCACGAGGTGGTTGAAATACGGTATATTCCTTGTAACTTCTGACAGGGGGTGGAGTATATCGATCCTCTGTCTCCAAGCCCCCCCCTGTCTCGCTCCCTGTCTAGCTCTAGCTCTCTCTCTCTCTCTCTCTCTCTCTCTCTCTGATTTATTGCGAGAACGAGTGAGTTAGCCAGTGTACTTTTATGTAATGTTTAAATCTCTTACACACACACACACGCACACATTCTCTCTCTCTCTCTCTCTCTCTGATTTATTGCGTGAACAAGTGAGTTAGCTAGTGGGTATTTTTGTGTAATGTTAAAATCTCTCTCTCTCTCTTTCGCAAATTGCCGGAGGGTGGGGCAAGACCCTTCATCTTTGCTATCCTGTCCTTCCACTTTCTTCTAGGGTTGCTATCTCTACTAGGATTAAGTCCTGGCCACCTCGCAGGGATCGTAAGATATGTGTGGCCAGTGTATCTATGTAAATCTATGTACAACAAAATCTCCCCCCCCCCCCTCTCTCTCTCTCTCTCTCTCTCTCTCTCGGACATCAACGCTGTTTAGATAAGGTAATGGCTTAATTATATTACGTTTGTCTGCACACACGTAATTAACAGACTTTCAGGAAAATCAAGTAATATTATTCATGATACTGTAAGTTTATTGCATTATCTTATCAGTAATAGCTGATCACATGTTTTATTTATATACAATTATTGAAAAGTACTTATGTTTGACTAAATTATGATATATATATTTTAATATTGAACACGCCCTCACTCCCGCAATATATCTATTTATGTAATCAATCTATCTAACTATCTATCTATTTATATTTAGAGAGATAATGTGAGTGTGAATAAATATTTTTAACATTACACAAAAATATACCGTACATTGAGTAACTCACTCGTTCACGCAATAATTATAACACAGAGAGAGAGAGAGAGAGAGAGAGAGAGAGAGAGAGAGAGAGAGAGAGAGAGAGGGGGGGGGGATAACATAATGACATAGAGGGGGAGGTGAAGGCACACTGATGAGGTGATGAGGTAATGGGAACACTTTTTGTTTTAGGCTGGTGATGTAGGGTTTGTTGTCATATATATATATATATATATATATATATATATATATATACAGTATATATAATGTTTGTGTGTCTGCATATAATCAGTATGCCTCATATAAAACAGACCTTTCAATTAATAGGGTTAATTAAGGGTTGTTATTTATTTACCAGCATGTACTCCTACAATATTATTTTACACATAAATAGTTCCCAAGGCACCATCATCCATAGTATATTACTTTACTATCAAGGTTACAGTTACTTTAAGAACAACTGACCTGTTTTCACTAGAGCATACTCCCACTTCATCCTAATAATTGACTACAAGCTACTGAGTATAATCATGTCTGGCATCGAAACCCATTTATCCGTTTCCCCTTAATCCTATTTGATATACATTATAAATACACAAAACAAGACAAAACAAAAAAATAGTTTATACAAACCTCTCCCCGGGCATCGAACCAGGTCCCCCCATAAGTATATATTTGCTTATTTATGTATTTTTTTATATATTTGTTTTAGTTTCCTCCCAAGACCTCCCTCAAACTTTAAAAAAAACACCCGCCCAAGACCCTCCTTCAAGATAAATGTGTACAGTTTATTATATTTTTGTTACCCCCTTCTCCCTCATATCTAGCCCATTTGTTTTAGATTATAGGACGCTTACCCCATTAGTTTGGCGATTTTAAGACCTTTCGTCTTCATTTCCTTGTCAATTTTAAGGCCTTTCTTTCCATTTTGGTGTTGATTTTTTTTCCTGGACAGCAATATCGAGCCTGCATTTTAGGGGGACCCGGTCTTTGGCTTGGATTTTTTTTTACCAAATAATGTACGAATTTATCTCGATGAGGGTCTTTTGGTATGTTTATAAATTGCAGGCGAGTGAAATCGCCAGGAAGAAATCGACGCCTAAATGGTACAAAAGGGCTTAAATCTGACAAGAATATGATGCGAAAAGTTGATCAATGGCCAAACTATCGGGGGTGAACATCTTTAAAATCTCAAAAGTAATGGGGATAAACATGAGGGAGAAGGGGGTTCATAAAAAAAAAAACACTACCTTAAATAAAAATAATTATTCCCTAAGGCCTAAATGCAACTTTCGACACTGATATGATAGCTATGGTGATTATAAGGATAAACATGAGAGAGAAGGGGGATCATTAAAAAGACTACGTTGTTTAACCTCGCTGGTCGAAATGATTGAATTGAGTTTCCTAATCAACACAAAATACAAATATACCAATTTAATAAAGTTTCCTTATCAACTAAAAATAATAAATACCCCCTTTGAGTTCATTAATAAAGTATCCTAATCAACTAAAGATAATATATAATTTGAATTACTAAACAAAGTATCCGTATAAACTAAAAATAATAAAACTATTTGAATTCTTGAATAAAATACCTTAATCCAATACAAATAAAAAGTAAAGCATTTAAATTATTGAATAAAGTATATTAATCAAATACTAATAATTAACAAATACCAAAGATTATGTTTATTATTTGCCCTTCATTTTTGATAACCAAGATTTAGAATTATCTTTAACGGCATATTTTTCCTGCAGACGACTTCTCAATTGTTCTATGAATTGAGATTTTTCCTCATCATCTTTTCTAATTTTAGCAAGGGAAGATTGCAAGGTATTCATATTTTCATTTTTTTCTTCTATCGACTCCTGCAGTTCAAAAATATATTTAATTTTATCATTCAAAATACTTTTTGCCGACTGATAGTCACTTTTAGCGTGACTCAGTTCATTTTGCAAATTCATATTTTCTTTCTTGATGTTCTCCCTTTCAACAACTTTCTCGTTGATAATACCTTCAAGGATAACCATTTTGTCCTCATATTTTTCAATTTTCACCTCATTTTCATTTTTAAATGTAGCAAGGGAAGACTCTAGGAAAGAAATATTCTCATTTTTTCCTTCTATCGCCTCCTTTAGTTCAACAATGTATTTTATTTTTTCATCCAAAGTACTCATGGTTGCCTGATGGTCATTTTTAGCTTGGTTTAGTTTTTTATCCAAACTATTATTTTCCTTCCTAAATTTTTCATTTTCAACATTTTTCTCGTTGATGCTATCATCCAGTATAACCATGTTTTCCTCATATTTTTCAATTTTTGTCTTACCCTTTATTACCTGCTGTGTTGATTCCTCCAATAGTCTTGCCTGCGCCTCAGCCTCATGCTTTGTTACGGAAAGGGAATTTTGTAGCTGTATTATATTCCGTTCGTGCTTTTCAATCTTCAACTTTTCCTGCTTCAGGATTTGATTGATTTCGGACAGGTTGATTTTCGTGGTGTTCAATTCACCAATCAAAGACTCGGATTTAGATATTTCGTCGTCATACTTTTGTTTAGTATCACCTAGCACATGCCGGCACAAATCCAACTCATTTTCTATCGACTCCTGCAATTCAATAATAGATTTAATTTTATCATTCAAATTTATATTTTCTTTTTTGATGTTCTCCCTTTCAACAACTTTCTCGTTGATAATACCATCAAGTATAGCAATTTTGTCCTCATATTTTTCAATTTTCACCTCATTTTCATTTTTAAATGTAGCAAGGGAAGACTCTAGGAAAGAAATATTCTCATGTTTTCCTTCTATCGCCTCCTTTAGTTCAACAATGTATTTTATTTTTTCATCCAAAGTACTCATGGTTGCCTGATGGTCATTTTTAGCTTGGTTTAGTGTTTTATCCAAACTATTATTTTCCTTCCTAAATTTGTCATTTTCAACGTTTTTCTCGTTGATGCTATCATCCAGTATAACCATGTTTTCCTCATATTTTTCAATTTTTGCCTTACCCTTTATTACCTGCTGTGTTGATTCCTCCAATAGTCTTGCCTGCGCCTCAGCCTCATGCTTTGCTACAGAAAGGGAATTTTGTAGATCTATTATATTCTGCTCGTGCTTTTCAATCTTCAACTTTTCCTGCTTCAGGATTTTATTGATTTCGGACAGGTTGATTTTCGTGGTGTTCAATTCACCAATCAAAGACTCGGATTTTGATTTTACGTCGGTGTACTTTTGCGTAGTTTCACTTAGCACTTGCCGGCACAAAACCAAATCATTTTCTAGTGTTTCCCTGTTAACACCTCCAGCTTTCACCATACATCGAAGATTCTTGATTTCATCGACGAGGGATTCAACCAATGTTGGGTAGCCTTTTGATTTTTCCTCCCAATCCACACCGATCGATTTTAGCAACCCTGTCACAAATTTCACACCCTGGCTCTTCTTGTTGTTGAACTTGAACAGTTTACCGAACCCCATCCTGTTTTGTGTATAATTAAACAATTAACGTTCACTAATTAACAGAAAATCACTTATAAATTAAGGACTTTGGGAGAATCTTCTATTACCGTGCGACGCGAGATCAAGTCAAATTAATAATGAACCACTTTCAGCGCTCCAAACCCTTCAAGCTTCAACTAAAATATCTACATAGGCTAGATACTTGGTTACTCTATTTTACATAATGTAAACATATGTTTTATGTATGTATATTTATCTTAATATTATTATATTAGCTAATTATCCTTGCAGTTTACTTTAATAATAAATAATAATGTTGTTAAAAAACATTAACCAAATATATAATAGTTTCCCATAGTATTAAAGTTTTTTTTAATTAGGCATTTAAGAAAAAGGCAATTTTACGGGTAACTAATTTAGATATTTTATTTCAGAGGATTTTTGTTTTGTCTATAAAAAAATCACTTAATAATAATGTTGTGATTCTATAGGTTTACAGATTGTAAAACTGCCTATGATATAAATTGAGCGATGTGATTATATTTGGCGAATTATCTCATTGAGCCTCAGAAAACCCAGATTGGCTACTATTTGGATGGGATTTATGTATCACATTTAAGGGGGGAGGGGCCGGTTTTCTGGACCACTTTCTCCCTCATGTTTAGCCCCATTAGTTTTCAGATGTTAAGATGTTTGCCCCATTAGTTCGTTGATTTTAAGACCTTTCGCCCCATTTCTTCGTCAATATTTAGACCTTTCATGCTGTTTAGGTGTCAATTTTTCCCCTGGCGAACGATAGTGAGCCTGTAATGTTGGAAGAACCGGCCTTCGGCCGGAATATTTTTCTACCGAAAAATGTACAAATTAATCCAGAAGGCGGATCTAATGGCTTTTTTTGGTTTTTTAATTTGATGGAGGTCTAGGGAGGAAACTAGACAAATATTGAATACATGCAAAAATCGCCCAAAAAGTGAACTATCTCCCCTTAAGGAAGTGTTTTTTCTCGACTCCCTTCTCTCATGTTTAGCACCATTAGTTTCGAGATTATAAGATGTTCGCCACATTAGTTTGGCGATTGTAAGACCTTTGACCCCATTTCTTTGTCAATTGATCTCTATTGGTATGTCTGGTTTGATCAAATAGTTAACCATCGTTCCCTTGTCGCCTTGGTCAGAACATCATTATCTGTGTTGGTGGTGTAATGGTTTAGAATCTACTACACGCTCAGTTCGGCTTGTCCAATCTCCGTACCACACAGGCCAGTTTGAGGGTCTGATGAGGTGGCTTGATGGCTAAAAAAATAAAATAAAAAATATATCATCATAATAAGTCCGTTCAATATAAGTAGGCCAGAAATCGTGACCCCCTAACCTCAGTCACTCCAAAAACGGCTGGAGTAATCGAGCTAATATGTTCACCATTTGGGAAGAGTCAGCCAGGGAATAGGTGTGAAAACCTACAGCCCATTTGCTCCTGCCCATTTTGAGTTACAGAGGCTAGAGCTCACGATTTCTAGCCTACCTATAATGAATGGACTATAGTGCAGGTTTCGCTGGCTTGAACCGGCACCAGAACGAGCCCTTTTTCCCTCAACATTTATCCTTATTACTAGTCTGGCAGCTTATGAGGTAATTTAGGTAAAGACATAGACCAGTTTGAGTGTTGCAACCGGCTCGTTTCGTTCGTGGTATTACCTAGGTAGACCTACGACCAGTGTTGTCAATCTAGCTACTTTCCTGCTAGATCTAGAGGTATTTACTTCGATCTAGCCGATTTTTGTTTACATCTAGCGACATGAATTCTAGTGATATTCTGGAGATTTGAACCATTTTAAGTGATATTCTTGCGATTATGGCATTATTCTAGCGATTTGAGCCATTTTAAGTGATATTCTTGCGATTATGGCATTATTTTAGCGATTTGAGCCATTTTAAGTGATATTCTTGCGATTATGGCACTATTTTAGCGATTTTCGGCATACATTTACGATCTAGCGGACTTGCTTTGGTAACCCTGACTACGACGCCTGGTTGTCTCCTCGTGGCTCGGTGCAACTCTGACCTCTAAAAGCTGCAACGCCACTGTCTCGCTGTCTCATCTCACAATTTCGGACGATTTTATGTACTTTAAGAAGGACCTATGTTATTGAGAGTTTTTAGAGATCGTGTTTACCCATTTGAGTCGTAGAAGTAGATTATAAACTACTAAAGAAAATCGTCTAATGGTAACTAGAGTATGACGAAAATTATGTAATGGTGGTGAAGGGTTTAATAAGTTATCCTTAAGATGCCCTTTCGAGATAAATTTGTACATTTTTCGGTAGAAAAACGTCGCTGCCGAAGGCTGGTCCTCCAATATTACAGGCTTGCTATCGCTCACCAAGATATAATCGACACCGAAAATTAAAAGAAAGGTCTTGATATTTATAAACAAATGAGACTAAAGGACATAAAATTGACATACCGGTACTATAAAATGTCCAAACTAATGAGGATAAACATGAGGGAGAAGGGGGTGCAGAAAAGAACAACTACCTCCCCACCCCCCCTAATTATAATAACTAACTGTACCTCCCAGTGACCCAACCAGTGCGGGCCTACATACAGTATGTTCTAAATCAACACGTGCCAACAACCTCCAGCAATTTGATGAAGCTAAGTGATACACGGGCCTATTAAGGGGTAGAGGGGGGGAGGGAGGCGGTGGGGGGGGGGGGAGGGGGGAATGTACTGGACCTCCTTCTCTCATGTTTAGTTCCCTTAGTTTTGATATTTTAAGATATTCGCCTCATTAGTTTGGTGATTTTTAAGACCTTTCGTGCCATGTGTCGACTTTTTCCTGGCGAGCGAAAGCGAGCCTACAATTGGCCTTCAGTCGGGGCATTTTCCTACCGAAAAATGCACACATTTGTCTTGAAAAGGGGTCTTGAGGGTGTTTTCTTAAGTTTGAAGGTCAAGGGAGGAAATACAAAAATAATAATGAATAGATAAATAAGGAATATCTGCCCTTAAAACAAAACCCTATAAAGCTGTGCGCGGGATTCAGAGCTCAATCAAACCAATGACCTATAAAGCAACTGGATACGGAGGGATCAAAGTGTTATTAAGGGGAGATGGGTCGTCCCCTTTCTCCCTCGTGTTAAGCCCCATTTGTTTTGAGATTATAAGCCGTTTGGCCCATTAGTTTGACGATTTTAATACCTTTCGTCCCATTTCGCTGTCAAATTCAAGACCTTTCGTGCCATTTAAGCCTGTGCCATTCGAGCCTGAAAGTTTAAAATGAAGCCCGGACATATTTCTTCCGAAAAATTTACAAATTTATCTTGAAGGGGGTAGTTTTCTAAGCTTGATGGAGGTTTAGCGAGGGGAGAAAAAAACAATAAAGGAATAAAGGAATTAATAGACCCCAAAAACGGCCCATCTCCCCTTAAAAGAGATGTAGTGTTGCATAGGTGAAGTAAAGTAGGCCTAGATCTCAATTGAACACATTGATGGTTTCAGGAAAAGACCCAATAAGTATTGCCGCTTCACTTTCCAAAGAACTAGCATCATGTAGTGAATGGCTAATGGACAATAGACTATCTCTTCACCTGGGCAAGACGGAAGCCATCTTATGTGGAACAAAACGCAAACTGAAAGACATTGTGGGCTTCTCGGTCAACTGTAATGATATTCCTATAACAACAGTGTCACAAGTTAAATATCTCGGACTGAAACTGGACGCGAGTTTGTCAGGTGAAACAATTTTGGAATCTATCCTGAGTAAGTGTAGAGCACGTATAAAATACCTGTATAGACAGGTGGGATGCTTGCCCGCGGCGACCAAAAAGACCCTCTGCCAAGCGCTTGTTCAATGTCATTTTGACTATTCTGTGTCATCCTGGTACTCTGCATCATCTAAATCAGCACAGCACAAACTTCAGGTCACTCAAAATAAAATGGTTAGGTTCATGCTGAACCTAGGACCCAGATCACATGTTGGTCAGGAACAACTTCAGTCACTTGGTATGCTCAATGTCTCTGACAAGGCCAAACAAATCAGGCTCACTAATGCCTTCAAAATTTTCTATGACAGAGCTCCAGAGTATCTAAAGAATGATTTTGTTAAAGCAAATGAGAGGAGTGGACATAATACAAGAAACAGGGTGTTTAATTTTAAGGTCCCGAGAATCCAAGGACAGGGTAAGGAAACATTCTTCTTCACTGCCATCAAAGACTGGAACGACCTACCCCAGTCAGTCCGTGAAAAGAGAACACTGTATTCCTTCAGACGTAGCCTGAAGGAACACCTGAACCGGACAGCTGCGAGAAGGGAGCACCAAGCTTATGTCTACTACTAAATACGACATAAGAGATAGACAAACCAAACTGAAATGAATACTGATTATGGATTACTGATATTTACTATAGGATGTAAGGTATCTTAAAATAACCCCCTAGAAATACTTTCTCTAAAGTATCTATTTATTTATCCTCCCCATTTCCCCAACTAACCTAATCCCACAAGGACCCCAATGGAAATACGCCTAACGGCCTTATTGGGCTATCCTTAGTTGGAATTATGCAAGGCTGGTACATGTCATTTTTGTAACATACTATGTGGTACCAACTCTGTAAATTGCTAACTGAATAAATATTATTATTATTATTATTATTATAAAGGCCTATAGAGCAACGTCCCTACATGATACAGAGCTCTATGAAACCAAAGATGCACAGAGCCGTATTACAGAGATAAAATGAGTTAAAGGAAATGGTAAGGTAATACAGAAACAACCAACTCAACCAAATGTATAAAGCTCTATAAAGCAACGTGTCTATTAAGGGGAGGTTTTTAGTGAGTTTCCTAGACTTCCATCAAGCTTGAAATTACACCCCCTTGACCCCTTTTCAAGATAAATTTGTACATTTTTCGGTAGACAAATTTCCCGGCCGAAGGCCGGTTCCTCTTAAATTACAGGCTCGCTATCGCTCGCCAGGAAAAAATCGACACCTACATGGGACGAAAGGTCTTAAAAGTGACATAAATGGGGTGAAACTTCTTAAAATCGCCAAACTAATGGGGCAAACATCTTAAAATCTCAAAAGCAATGGGGCTAGACATGAGAGAGAAAGGGGTCCAGAAAAAAGTCCCTCAAGTGGATATCTCCCCTTAAAACGACGTGATAAAGAGCTCTATAAAACCAAAGATGCATAGAGCCACAGAGATTAAAGTGTTAAAAGACCGTGAGAGAAAATGCAGAAATAACCGACTAAACCAAAGATAATAAGTTCTATAAAGCAACGGAGGCCCTATAAAAGAAAGTGATAAAGAGCTCTATAACACCAATGCAAAGAGCGCCACATGATGTATACAAAGCCACGTAAATCCAGGGAGCTGACCCCCCCGCGCCCCCACACACACACACACACTAAACCCCCCATACCCCAACCATCATCATTCCCATCCTCTCCACATACACACTGACGTCCGCCTCCCGCATACAGCCATCCGATCCTCTCTACATACACACTGACCTCCCCCCCCCCACACTAAACCCCCCCTCCCATACCCCCACTACCCCCCTCCCATCCTATCTACATACACACTGACCTCGCCTCCACACTAAAACCCCCCCCCATACCCCCACTACCACCCTCCCATCCACTCTATATACACACTGACCTCCCCCACCCCCACACTGACCCTCTATCCCCTCCCTTCTCCCTCCTCACCTCCAACTCCCCCCACCCCCACACTCTTCACGGCCCACAAACTCCCAAATCCCCGGCGCCCCTAAGCACAGGTTTCTAGTTTGTTTCCTACTCCTCCAGCAATCTTAAAATTTCACCCCCTTGACCCCCTTTCAAGATAAATTTGTACATTTTTCGGTAGAAAAATGTCCCGGCCGAAGGCCGATTACTCTTAAATTACGGGCTCGCTATCGCTCGCCAGGCAAGAAAATTCCTGACGGGAAAACAACGAAACCATCAAATCACGGAGTCAGCGGGAAGGAGAAACTCACCCTAGTCTATGGTGACAGTCTCATGCGAGGTCAAGGAGCTGCCTTTGCCACCAAGAACAGAGGAAAAAGGTCAGTAAAGGTCATTCCAGGCGGTAAAGTCGAACATATCTTGAAAGACATAACTAACTCCGCCATACCAGAGGGCACCTGTGTAGTCGTCAATGTTGGCTCAAATGACTGCTTTGACGGAGGTAAGGCCCCAATTAAGACCATAGAAAAAGATTTCGAGAACCTAATTAAAGTCATGAAAAGGAAGACCACGAAATGTGTGGTAAGCGGCGTCATACCCCGGATTAAAACAAGCTCATACGGACAAAATAGAGCCATAGAAATTAACAACGCAGTCAAGGTCATGTGCGAACAAGAGAAGGTACTGTATGTGGACAATTGGACCACCTTTGTAGGGAACTCGTCCCTGTACAGCGGAGATGGCATTCATTTATCAGAAAAAGGCGTTCAGCACATGAGTGACACCCTAAATCAAGCAACCTACATTGCCCATGAAAACAACGCCAGTCAGGACCGAGAGATAACTATGCTAATAGACTCCTCTGAGTATTGACATCGCTACCCCCGGAAAAGCCCTCCCACAACCCCACCCAATCAAACTCCACCCGCACAGTTAAGAGAAATAAATAACCCCGCCCAACCCTTCCAAGTCCATCACAACCATTTAAACGAAACCGTCAACCCCAATGGCCCACAAGTTGCAAAAATTTACCTACCTGAACCACAAAACAAACTAAAAAAAAACACCCAACCCCATCCAAGCCAACCCAACCAACTGAATGAATTTGACAACCCGCCGCGGCTTCAAGTCACAACCCCAAACCCATCCCCACCAATAAGAAAAACAAATCCAGCGCATGCTGAGAGAAATGATATAAAAATAATATCCATAAATGCCTGCTCAATAAGAAACAAAATAGACGAACTCAAATGTCTGTTATTAAATGAGAAAGTTGACGTTATTTGTATAACGGAAACACATCTGAACCTTAAAAATAAAGATCTACTTCATGAATATCACATAGAGCCATATAAATTTTTCATAAAGACCGTAACAATGGAAAACAAAGAGGGGGGGTTGCAATGTACGTTGCAACCTACTTAAACCCAGTTGAGGTGACTCTCCCCAAAAGTAATGCAGAAATAGTGTGCGTCAAAATAAATACAAAAAACATGAACTAAAATATCACTACAGCGTACCGACCACCGAGACTAACTGTTGCCGATGATACAATTTTTTATGAAATACTAGAGAAAACCCTTAATTCCGACGAAACAGTTTTACTAGGTGACTATAACCTCCCCCTAATTGACTGGAATACCCTGACCGGAAAAAATGCTGAGTCACGCCTAATGACAAGCTTCATCCAGGACAATTTTTTGACTCAACACGTAAAACAGCCGACGCGAGACAGGAATATATTAGACCTCGTAATCACTACCCAAGAAAATCTATTATCAAACCTTGGATGTAGGTGAACATCTGGCAACGTCCGATCATAAAATCTTAAGAATCAACGTTATAAGCAAATATTCCTCAGTAAAAACAACAAGAATGGTTTCGGACTTCAAAAACGCAAATTATGACGGACTTAAGGAATCGCTATCAAACATACACTCAAACCTCATAAATATAAACGAAGTAAATGAACTATGGGGACATTTTAAGTCTACAATTACAGAAGCGCATAAACAATTTGTACCCATGAAACCAAAACGTAATACGAAATCAAGTATGCCCCCTTGGTACAGTAGAGACATTGGCAAGGCAATAAGGAAAAGGAATCAACTCCACAAACTTGTAAAAAATAACACAAACACTGAAGTAATTAAAATCTTGTACAAAAATAGTAGAAGGGAAGTGAAAAAAATAATTAGGGCGAACAAACAAAATTACGAAATGACTATTGCCAGAGAAAGTGCCACAAACCCCAAAAATTCTACAGTTACGTAAATAAAAATAAACAGATCAAAAGCGGAATCGGACCGCTAATAGAAGATGGCCAGACAATAACAGGTGACACAAACACGGCAAATCTGCTCAACAAATATTTTGGCTCAGTTTTCACAGAAGAAATTATCGATCATACCCTTGAAAATAACACCTCAACTCATGTGATAGGAGATTTCATCATCAGTGTTAGCGAAGTACAAAGCAAATTGAGTAATTTAAATGTAAATAAGACCCCGGGACCCGACATGCTCCACCCGAAAATAATTAAGAATGTTAAGGACGAAATAGAAAAACCCCTGACACAACTATTTAACTTATGATTACTACAGGGGATTGTACCGAGTGATTGGAAAGATGCGAACATTACGCCGATATACAAGAAGGGTAGCAAGGCCAAAGCGAGTAATTACAGACCAATTAGTCTAACTTCAATTGTAGGAAAAATCATGGAAAAAATCCTTAGAGATAAGATAGTAGATTACCTCGAATCAAACAACCTAATCAAAAATAGTCAACACGGCTTTAGATCAAATAAGTCATGCCTAACAAATTTGATTGAATTTTATAACAAACTATTCACATATAACGACATGACGAAATCACTAGATATAATCTTCTTGGACTTTCAAAAAGCTTTCGACAAGGTGCCTCACCGAAAACTATTGGCTAAACTGGAGAGGATAGGTATCAAAGGTGAAATTCATTCTTGGATAAAAAATTGGCTTACAGACAGAAGACAGAGAGTGGTGATAAATGGAGTGGAATCGGAGTGGGAGCCTGTCACTAGTGGAGTTCCACAGGGTTCAGTCCTTGGACCGGTCCTGTTTCTCATTTACATTAACGATATTGATGTAGGGGTAAACAACACCATTTCCAAATTCGCCGACGATACAAAAATAGGAAATACAGTCCTGAACGAAGATGATAGAAATGCGTTGCAATCTGATTTAAACAAGATATCAGAGTGGTCGAAAAAATGGCAGATGCCCTTCAATGTCGATAAATGTCAGGTGCTGCAGGTTGGTAGCAGAAATATGAAATACAAATACGAAATGAATGGCAAACAAATAAAAACCGCAACGGTAGTAAAAGACCTAGGGGTACTAATATCTAAAAACCTAAAAACTTCCGACCAATGTATAGCAGCTGCAAATAAGGCAAACATTGCATTGGGCTTTATTAAACGAAAATTTACATATAAACATGAGAACGTAATAGTGCCACTGTTCAAAAGTATGGCGAGGCCCCACCTTGAATATGGTGTGCAGTTCTGGTCACCTTATCTGATCAAGGACATTGTAAGACTCGAGTCAGTACAGCGTAGAGCGACGAAGATGATACCCTCATTAAGAAATAAACCATATGAAGAAAGACTTAAACGATTGAACCTGTTCTCATTAAAAAAGAGGAGGTTGAGGGGTCAGCTTATTGAGTGCTTTAAGATACTAAAAGGTTTCGACAAAGTCGATGTAAATTCACTATTCACATTAAACAATACTAATCAAACTCGCGGAAATGGAATGAAATTAAAAACCAAAAAGGCAAACCTGGATGTCACAAAGAGTTTCTTCACCTACAGTGTGGCGACAGAGTGGAATAAACTACCAGCGAGAGTGGTGGAGAGCGACACAATAAACGCTTTCAAGGGAAGGCTTGACCTCTATCTGCAGAGGGCTGGGGTGATATGAAAAAAAAAGGAAGAAAAGGAAAAAAAACAAAAAATGTATGTGTGTGCACTGTACAGTATGTATATATATACTGTATATATATGTATGTATGTGTGTATGTATGTATGTGTATATGTGTGTGTGTGTGTGTGTATATGTATGTACCGGTGTATATATATATATATATATATATATATATATATATATATATGCATATATACATATATAGTTTGTAAGGCCAGACTGCCTAGTAAGGACCTTGAGGTCTGTGTGGTCTGTGTATCTATGTAGCTCTATGTAGCTCTCTCTCTCTTGGACGTCAACGCTGTTAAGATAAAGTAATGGCTTAATTATAACATGTTTGTCTGCACACACATAATTATCTCACTGTCAGGAAAATCAAGTAATATTATTCATGATAATGTCAATGTTTAAAATGCATTACCGGTATACAGTATATCTTATCAGTAATACCTGATCACGTTTTTATTATATACAATTATTGAAAGTACTTGTATGTTTGACTAAATTATTATATATATATTTTAATATTGCACACGCCCTCACTACTGCAATATATCTATGTACCTAATCAATCTATCTATCTATCTATCTATCTATATTTATGAAGAGAGATAGTGAGAGTAAGAGTATTAAACATTACACAAAAATATACACTGGGCACCACACTCATTCACACAATAATGAGAGAGAGAGAGAGAGAGAGAGAGAGAGAGAGAGAGAGAGAGAGAGAGAGAGAGAGAGAGAAGGGGGGGGGAACATAATGACATAGAGGGGGAGGTGAAGGCACACTGATGAGGTGATGAGACACATTTTTTTTTTTTTTTTAGGCTGGTGATGTAGGGCTTGTTGTCATTAGTTTTCCCTCTCTCTTATATATATATATATATATATATATATATATATATATATATATATATATATATCTAATCTATCTATCTATCTAATGCGTGTGTGTATGTTTGTGTGTGTCTGTATATAATCCGTGTACGTCATATTAAACAGACCTTTCAATTAATAGGGTTAAGGGTTGTTATTTATTTACCAGCATGTACTCTTACAATAGTATTTTACACATAAATATTCCCCAAGACATCATCATCCATAGTATATTACTTTACTATCAAAGTTACAGTTACTTTAAGAACAACTGACCTGTTTTCACTAGAGCATACTCCCACTTCATCCTAATAATTGACTACAAGCTACTGAGTATAATCATGTCTGGCATCGAAACCCATTTATCCGTTTCCCCTTAATCCTATTTGATATACATTATAAATACACAAAACAAGACAAAACAAAAAAATAGTTTATACAAACCTCTCCCCGGGCATCGAACCAGGTCCCCCAATAAGTATATATTTGCTTATTTATGGATTTATGGATTTGTTAATATATTTTATAGTTTTAGTTTCCTCCCAAGACCTCCCTCAAACTTTAAAAAACACCCGCCCAAGACCCTCCTTGTTTAGTTTCCTCCCAAGACCTCCCTCAAACTTTAAAAAACACCCGCCCAAGACCCTCCTTGTTTAGTTTCCTCCCCAAGACCTCCCTCAAACTTTAAAAAACACCCGCCCAAGACCCTCCTTGTTTAGTTTCCTCCCAAGACCTCCCTCAAACTTTAAAAAACACCCGCCCAAGACCCTCCTTGTTTAGTTTCCTCCCAAGACCTCCCTCAAACTTTAAAAAACACCCGCCCAAGACCCTCCTTGTTTAGTTTCCTCCCAAGACCTCCCTCAAACTTTAAAAAACACCCGCCCAAGACCCTCCTTGTTTAGTTTCCTCCCAAGACCTCCCTCAAACTTTAAAAAACACCCGCCCAAGACCCTCCTTGTTTAGTTTCCTCCCAAGACCTCCCTCAAACTTTAAAAAACACCCGCCCAAGACCCTCCTTCAAGATAAATGTGTACAGTTTATTATATTTGTTTTACCCCCGTCTCCCTCATATCTAGCCCCATTTATTTTAGATTATAGGATGCTTGCCCCATTAGTTTGGCGATTTTAAGACCTTTCGTCTTCATTTCCTTGTCAATTTTAAGGCCTTTCTTTCCATTTTGGTGTTGATTTTTTTTTCCTGGACAGCCATATCGAGCCTGCAATTTAGGGGGACCCGGTCTTTGGCTTGGACATTTTTTTACCAAATAATGTACGAATTTATCTCGATGAGGGTCTTTTGGTATGTTTATAAATTGCAGGCGAGTGAAATCGCCAGGAAGAAATCGACGCCTAAATGGTACAAAAGGTCTTAAATCTGACAAGAATATGATGCGAAAAGTTGATCAATGGCCAAACTATCGGGGGTGAACATCTTTAAAATCTCAAAAGTAATGGGGATAAACATGAGGGAGAAGGGGGTTCATAAAAAAAAAACACTACCTTAAATAAAAATAATTATACCCTAAGGCCTAAATGCAACTTTCGACACTGATATGATAGCTATGGTGATTATAAGGATAAACATGAGAGAGAAGGGGGATCATAAAAAATACTACGTTGTTTAACCTCGCTGGTCGAAATGATTGAATTGAGTTTCCTAATCAACACAAAATACAAATATACCAATTTAATAAAGTTTCCTTATCAACTAAAAATAATAAATACACCCTTTGAGTTCATTAATAAAGTATCCTAATCAACTAAAGATAATATATAATTTGAATTACTAAACAAAGTATCCGTATTAACTAAAAATAATAAAACTATTTGAATTCTTGAATAAAATGCCTTAATCCAATACAAATAAAAAGTAAAGCATTTAAATTATTGAATAAAGTATATTAATCAAATACTAATAATTAACAAATACGAAAGATTATGTTTTTTATTTGCCCTTCATTTTTGATAACCAAGATTTAGAATTATCTGTAACGGCATATTTTTCCTGCAGACGACTTCTCAATTGTTCTATGAATTGAGATTTTTCCTCATCATCTTTTCTAATTTTAGCAAGGGAAGATTTCAAGGTATTCATATTTTCATCTTTTTCTTCTATCGACTCCTGCAGTTCAAAAATATATTTAAATTTATCATTCAAAATACTATTTGCCGACTGATAGTCACGTTTAGCGTGACTCAGTTCATTTTGCAAATTTATATTTTCTTCCTTGATGTTCTCCCTTTCAACAACTTTCTCGTTGATAATACCTTCAAGGATAACCATTTTGTCCTCATATTTTTCAATTTTCACCTCATTTACATGTTTAAATGTAGCAAGGGAAGACTCTAGGAAAGAAATTTTGTAATTTTTTCCTTCTATCGCCTCCTTTAGTTCAACAATGTATTTTATTTTTTCATCCAAAGTACTCATGGTTGCCTGATGGTCATTTTTTGATTGGTTTAGTTTTTTATCCAAACTATTATTTTCCTTCCTAAATTTTTCACTTTCAACATTTTTCTCGTTGATGCTATCTTCCAGTATAACCATGTTTTCCTCATATTTTTCCATTTTTGCCTTACCCTTTAATACCTGCTGTGTTGATTCCTCCAACAGTCTTGCCTGCGCCTCAGCCTCATGCTTTGTTACGGAAAGGGAATTTTGTAGCTGTATTATATTCCGCTCGTGCTTTTCAATCTTCAACTTTTCCTGTTTCAGGATTTGATTGATTTCGGACAGGTTGATTTTCGTGGTGTTCAATTCACCAATCAAAGACTCGGATTTTGATTTTTCGTCGTCATACTTTTGCGTAGTTTCACTTAGCACTTGCCTTCACAAATCCAACTCATTTTCTATCGACTCCTGCAGTTCAAAAATAGATTTAATTTTATCATTCAAAATACTATTTGCCGACTGATAGTTATGTTTAGCGCGAGTCAGTTCATTTTGCAAATTTATATTTTCTTTCTTGATGTTCTCCCTTTCAACAACTTTCTCGTTGATAATACCGTCAAGTATAACTATTTTTTCCTCATATTTTGTTATTTTCACATAATTTTCGTTTTTTAATGTAGCAAGGGAAGACTCTAAGAAAGAAATCTTGTAATTTGTTCCTTCTATCGCCTCCTTTAGTTCAACAATGTATTTTATTTTTTCATCCAAAGTACTCATGGTTGCCTGATGGTCATTTTTTTCTTGGTTTAGTTCTTTCTCCAAACTATTATATTCCTTTCTATATTTTTCATTTTCAAAAAAATTCTCGTTGATGCTATCATCCAGTATAACCATGTTTTCCTCATATTTTTCCATTTTTGCCTTACCCTTTATTACCTGCTGTGTTGACTCCTCCAATAGTCTTGCCTGCTGATTTTAAAATATATAAATCAAAAGTATGCATAGACCAATGTATGTGTCAGCTACAGACATTTCGACTAACTGCATAATTATATTATAGAATTATTGAAGGAGATGGAAGGTGGATAGCTCCGCGATGTCGCCCATTTCCCAATCCCACAATGCACCGCGGTAAACCTTGCGTTCAGCCGCTCAGCGCCTCTATGGGCCACTAGTCTAGGCATTTATTGGTAGGGAGAATTGCGAAATTTGCGAGTGTTGTTTCTGTTATCTATCGGTTGACTAGCCTAGGCCTAATCGGATGAGTTAAGCATTGCATAAGAAACTACACTCGTAATTCAATCATGCCCCTTATAGGCCTATTTCCATGTATAAGATCACGGAGAGGAAGCTGAGGAACAGAACCATAATGTGGGCGACTACATCGACCAGCAGGCAGCAGCTATCGACCACAGGAGTAGGGAGTCAAGTCAGGTAATTAATAAACAACATGGCTTATTGGTGATGGGCTGGTCTATCAGAATGAGAGTTGAGCGTTCTCTGCCTTTGAGTGGCTTCGGTCACCTGGGCATTATTAGTGGTAAGCTGGGAGGGTTCTGTGGGGGCGCTCGGTTATGGCCTTGCTCGGGACCTTGGGGCTGCTGAGCTGCTCGGCCAGACAGCCTGAGGAACAGCAACAACGACATGGCTTATGGTATTCTGACTGGTGGGATCGAACACTTATCGTGATATTGGGTAAAAATTGAAGACAACCTGGACAGCTGGGATCTCATTTCTAATGGTAGTTTTGGGATCCTCTCATGGGTATTATTCTATAATTGCACCTATACGAGCTAAACAAATTATTATTGTATTTAACAGGAAGGTACGGCGAGGTAAGTGATGTGGTATAGGTGGCAATATGCGGAAATGGATTATAAAGGCATTCTGCCGCCCTCTTACCCCCTTCCGAAAATCTACGGTTATTCACTCCACCCCAACTGGATTTCTACCGTTTTACCCAACCAGCGGGGGTGTGGGGGTGGCAGCCCCCACCCATAATACTAGGTTAGGTTAGGTAAGGTTGTTAGGTTAGGCTAATGTCTCTGAAACATTGTAAATCTGTGTCACATCTAGATTGATAGACTTTTGTCAGAGGGGGGCGGAATGCCCTTATAATCCATTTCCGCATATTGCCACCTATACCACATCACTTACCTCGTTGTACCTTCCTGTTAAATACAATAATATTTTTTTTAGCTCGTATAGGTGCAATTATAGAAATTTACCACTTTCTTAAGCATGTCGGTAAATGTCTATAATTGCACCTAGGCTATAGGCCTACGAGCTAAAAAAAATATTATTGTATTTAACAGGAAGGTACAACGAGGTAAGTGATGTGGTATAGGTGGCAATATGCGGAAATGGATTATAAGGGCATTCCGCCCCCCTCTGACAAAAGTCTATCAATCTAGATGTGACACGGATTTACAATGTTTCAGAGAGACATTAGCCTAACCTAACAACCTTACCTAACCTAACCTAGTATTATGGGTGGGGGCTGCTGCCCCCACACCCCCGCTGGTTGGGTAAAACGGTAGAAATCCAGTTGGGGTGGAGTGAATAACCGTAGATTTTCGTAAGAGGGTAAGAGGGGGGGCAGAATGCCTGTATAATCCATTTCCGCATATTGCCACCTATACCACATCACTTACCTCGCCGTACCTTCCTGTTAAATACAATAATAATTTGTTTAGCTCGTATAGGTGCAATTATAGACCTATACCGAGACTACTGCAGGACTCTTCTTCTTCTTACCTCTGACTGGGTATAGGCTATCCTAGTGTTTACTAGCCTAGGCCTATACCCCTTTGAAAGGACATTAGCCTAACCTAACAACCTTACCTAACCTATTCTAGTATTATAGGTGGGGGCTGCCGCCCCCACACCCCCGCTTTGACTTAGATTGTTGGTGTATTTGACATATTTTTCTGTGAAGTGGGTATTTTTCAATTTGTTGATAACGAAAATCCTCCATGCGGACTATATGGCGAATCTATTGGTGCCTATTTTCCCTAATAAATTGTTTCTCATAACGCTACACTAGTGTCGTTGAAAATAACCATATATTTTTGTAATGTACAGTCGGTCCTCCGGTAACGCGGATTTGGTGGCACGCGGTACACCCCAAAATCCCAAATATCCAAAATTTTGCTAACACGGTCAACACTTACACTGATATACCTTTAGATACCTTTAGATGTGTTCGCCGCTCTTCTAGCGGCACCAAGGAGCGCGACGCCCCTCGTTATGGGTGGTGATTTGGTGCAGTAGACTGTTTGAAGCGACAGCTCGCTCCCTTGCGAGGATGGGCTCGTCTGGCACTTTTTGCAGTTCGACATCTAGGGCTCTCTTGAAGTTGTCTAACGAGATGTCCCTCATGTCTCTTACTCGCCGTGGGAGTTTGTTGAAGAGACGTGGGCCTCTGTGTGATAACCAGCCCTCTCGCAGAGAGCCCATAGCACCCCTGTTATTCATCCGGGGGATTTCGCATTCCCAGCCTCTCCTATCACTGAATTTCATGACTATCGGAGTATGTAGGTTTGGTACTAAACCCTCTGCGATTTTCCACGTGTATATTATTAGGTAGCGTTCTCTTCTACGTTCCAGTGAGTACAGATTCAGTGCTCTTAAACGCTCCCAATAGTGTAGATGTTTTATCGAACTTATATGCGAAGTGAAATTTCTTTGTACACTCTTACGTCATTTATTTCACCTGCTTTGTATGGGGATGTTAATACGCTACAGTATTCAAGCCGCGGTAGCACTAGAGATTTGAAGAGCGTTATCATAGGTACTTCACCGCGTGTTTTAAAAGTACGCAGAATCCAACCCGTTAGACGTTTCTCAGCCGCCACTTTGACCTGGTTATGTACTTTGAAACCCATATTTACAGACATTAATACCCCAAGGTCTTTCACACTGTCTTTCCGTTCTATTATGTGGTTAGATTCTGTTAAGTAATTTGTAATTTCTTTAACACCATTATTATCTCCGTACCGTATTAATTGGAATTTTTCCTCATTGAATTGCATGTTGTTTTCCCTGGTCCACTGGAACACTACATTCATGTCTTCCTGCAGTCGGCCCGTGTCTTCTTGTGTGTTTACTATCTTGCTTAATTTTGTGTCATCAGCAAAAGACGACACCGTACTGTGTCTGGTGTTGGTATCTATGTCGCAAATTAGTATGAGGAACAGAAGGGGTGCTAGCACTGTTCCTTGGGGCACTGAGCTTTTGACATCCGAAGGTTCACCGATTTTCCCAGTTATACCTTTTGCTTTCAGTTTGTGGGCTATTATACCATGGTCACATTTATCAAATGCCTAAGCAAAATCGGTGTAAATGACATCCACGTTTTTCTTTTCTTCTAGCGCTTTAAGAATTTTGTCATAGTGTTCCAAAAGTTGTGAGAGACATGATCTTCCCGCTCTGAACCCATGTCGACCGGTGTTGTGTAGTTCATTTGTCTCTATGAATGTTGAAATTTTTCTTCGCAGGACTCGTTCGAAAACTTTAATGATGTGAGAGGTTAGAGCTACCAGGCGGTAGTTTTTTGGTAGTGCTTTACTCCCTCCTTTATGCAGTGGGGCAATTATTGCGTTTTTCAAGCTATCTGGTATGTCACCAGTGTCTAGTGTTTGAAGATTTGAATGAATGTGTGAATAAATACAAGAAATTAATACGAAAGAGCATTATTTTGGCCATTTTACCACTTCCAAAGACATGGTGTTGCAGTTATAATTGATAAATGAAGTTGTTGCAATAATTCTACTCTATGTACGGTTGGCCGAATAAGTTGTGTCGCCGCTGTCATTACGTTTGGCTCTCTCTGGACTATTTATGTCTGTCAGATGTTGAATCAGGTGGATAAGTGTAGGAACATGTTTGTATATCTCACTCGAAACAAATAAATCAAGTTGTTGTTGTTGTTGTTGTTGTTGTTCCCTAAGCTGCCTGGCCGAACAGCCCCGAGTCCCTGAGGAAGGCCATGGCCACGATCGGGCTTTCCCACAGAGCTCTCATTGAGTGTAGATTGTGTTGTTGGCGTAAGTGGTTGTGTGAAATGCAGTCTTCTATGATGTGTTTAATGGTATGGGGTGCTGTGTTACATCCCGGGCAGGCGTCGACAACGGAGTCATCCAGTCTCTTCTGATAGCTCAGGAGAGCTGGATGGTGTCCGCATCTCAGCCTGGCCAGGTGGACTCTGTCCTCGCGAGGAAGGGAGGATTCGGAAGGATGGATTTCGGGAGGTCGTGCATGCAGCTGCGTGTTGTGTGTGAGTGAGTGGATGGATCGGTGAGAGATATGAGTATGGATGTGCTTCTGGAAGTTGGTTCGGGGTGGGCAGGGAGGGAGAGAGGACAATAATTGTGTGTGATACCGTGTGCTGGGTGTTGTTTTGATATTTCTTGGTGTCTGTGGGTGTGTTGCCATGTAGTTTAGTGGGTGGTCTTGGTTCGTGGAGGCTGCTGCCAGGAATTGAGTGCCTCTCATGTCCAGATGGTCTTTGACTTTGAGGATTTTGGTTTCTTGATGTAGGTGATCTGTGGGTGCAGTAGCTGTGCAGCCTGTAATGATCTTCAGGGCTTTGTTTTGAATAGTCTGTAAGGTCTTATGATGTGTTTCAGCTAGGTTAGAAGCCCAGGCTGGGCTTGCGTATTCCATCACTGATCTTATGTATTGTTTATATACTGTGGTGATAGTTTCTTTTATTGTTGTGTCCAAATTTTGTGTGAGCAAGTGACCTGAGGGCGTTAAGTCTGGGTGTCAGTTTCTTTTTAATGTTTGTGGTGTGCTGTTTGAATGTCATATGAGTATCATATGTTACTCCTAGGATTTTGGGTGTGTGTGTATGTGTTAGGGGTGTGTTGTTTATGGTGAGTTGAGGGATGTATTCGTGTTCTCCTGTCCAACTTGTGAGCAGGGTTGCGGTGGATTTGGCTGGGGCTAGATTCAGTGGCGGATTAAGGGGGGGGGGCTGACTGGGCTGCAGCCATTTAGGGGGCCCCCAATTCCCAAAGTTAGTAATACAAAAGAAAAAATGTAAAATACAAAGCCTACCTAATCCCTATTTATGAAAAAAGAGGAACAAAAGTCTACTGATCTAGGGCCCCCCCCCCCCCCCACACACACACATTAAATTCCTGCGTTTCCTCATTCTGACCATTGCCTATATAATTAAATAGTTACCGCTGTATTTACCTTCGGACCATGGTTTTCTTTCGTAACTGGTTGCCCTGCCCCTGTTTACCTATTATTTAATGCAATATTGAATATTATATACGTAATCTTTTACTGCTATTCTGGATCATTTTTTAAAGTTACATAATCATTACTGTAATTTACTATATTATCTATATACATGAGACCCACAAGAGGAAATCGAAAATATATCGATATTTTTATGCTAATCGAATGCGAATTCATTGTTGACACTGACACTCGAGGGGGGAAGACGGCAAGGTCGCAAGGTACAGATATAAGTTTCTCTAAATTACCTGGTTTTTGCCTTTTTGGTTAATCTTTTTGGTCAATATTTACGAGTCACACCACAGCTGGGACCTAATTTATAATGGTAGTTTTGGGTTCCTATCATTCTATGCTTCATTGCTATATACTTTTTATCCACCGGAAAATATTTTATTTTCTTGGCTTTATTTATTTTTTTAGCATTGACCTAACCAAAAAACCTAACCTAACCTAGCCTAATAGCCCCCAAATACATTTAGGTTATGTTTTTTGGTTAGGTTAATGCTAAAAAAGAAAAAAAAAAAAAAAAGTAGGCCTATATACTGTATATATATATATATTTTCCGGTGGATAAAAAGTATATAGCAATGAAGCATAGAATGATAGGAACCCAAAACTATCATTAGAAATGAGATTCCAGCTGTGGTGTGACTCGTAAATATTGACCATATTTGTTAATGCTTCTTCTAAAACAGTGAAGATCTCAAGCATGAACTTTTGTCTGCAGCAAAACGCATGTTGGAAAGATGCTACAATAAGGACGCAAGTGAAGTGATGGAAGAGAGTAAGAGACCTAAAAATGGAGCTTGGAGAAAACTAGACTAACCTCACTAGCTATCTACATTTTCAAGTGGCATTATATGATTTAAATATTAACCAAAGGTTTTGGACAGTATATAGGAGCTGGATCACCAAATATTATATGATTTCCCATTGGCTGGGACTGGGAGCTACCTCCATAGCCTACTTCACTGGTATTAGCTAGGGTGGAGTGTAAAATTTGTAATTCGTATGTACTGTATGTCTTCTGCATGTAGACAACTCAGGGCAGTAGGCCTAGATGTCTTTCTGTCAGATTTCACAGATTCCAAAACCTCCCTAGTGGCCAGTGTGGTGTAGCGGTTAGTATGATGTTTCAATGATTGTCTGCTGATTAAATGGTCCAGGAATTGAAATTTGAATCCCAGATGGGATCGTATGTGAGATTTTCTTCAACTTGATCAAAAAACAATTAAATGAAATGTGGGTACGTTTTTTGTTTAGGTTAGGTTAGGTTTTTAGTTTTTTTTTTAGGTTAAAAAATATCGCAAACATAGTATGTAAGGCAGCCAAACATCGCACTAATATGAAGTGTTATAATTTCAGTTTTTTAAATTTTATTGTTTGCTAGATCAACAAGTTTCTTTCATATAGTGATTTTGATAAGTTAGTTATTAGTTTGTCTTATTATTTGTTCGAGTTTTATGCGATTTTATAATATAGTTACAATAAAATTCAGTTAGTGCATTTTTTACCCTAGTAACCAGTTACCATTCAACAATAATCGTTTAAAGGGCTCTTTTTGTGCAAGTGCCATGAAATTATCAACTTCCAGCCAAGTACTAGCCTTTGATCTTTAAACAAGATTTTTGTTTTCAAACCAAGCTCTTTGTCTCTATTTTTCACCATTTTTTACTATATTCAATATCATTTGAAATAGCCCAGTATGTCCCTCCAGAGGCCTCAAAATGCTCCTAAAAGTGCTTCATTTTCAAAAAAAATCTGGGAGGGCTTACAGCACCCCCCCAGCTGCAAGGGCTCGCTTCGCTCGCCACCCACCCCCAGTGACCCCCTCATCGAAGAAAGGGCCCCTTTCAGAATTCCAGCCAGGGACCCCATGCAACCTTAATCCGCCCCTGGCTAGATTAAGTCTGTTTGTAGTGCACCAGCCATGTAGTGTGTTGAGATAGGGTTGAGGGAGATCTGTTGCTCTTTTTGGGTCATGGTGTGTGCATGTGAGTGTTATATGTCATCTGCATAGGAGGCTAAGTTTATTAGGGGCGTATTGGGTGTAGTTATATCGTGCATATACAGATTGAAGAGTGCGGGCGATAGGACGGATCCTTATGGGACTCCGTACAAATGGGTGGGAAGGTTTAATCTTAGAGGACGGAATCAGCCAAGGAAGGATTGATTGCTTGGCACTTCCCGCCCACAATATTCGGGCGGGAAGGACCTAGCTAAGCGGGCGGGATCTTCTAGTCGGAATGGTCTGTGGGCGGAAAAGCCCTGCTCCCTCCCTCCCCCAACAACACTAAATTTAATAAATTTCATGAACATGTAGGCTACTTTAAATGTAGTACATGCCTTATATTCCATGTACTAAAGTGTTTTACTACCTTTGATATGACAGTCAAATGTAATTTAATTTAAATGTAGTGTTCGTTTGGGCATCAGTTGACTTTGGTACAGATGCATTTTTGGTTAATGCCTGCTTGTATTGCAAAATATCAATACTAAGCGGCATTTACGAGATTTATAATAGAACATACTATTATACTTTGTAGATATGATGAGTCAAATAATTACAATGAAAGTTATTTAAATGTTATCACAAACAACCTACGAAATCAAACACATTCACTCTAACCAATCACGAGACATTACCGCGCAAGTGCCACATCCACGATTCTCGATCATCAGCTGGCATAACATCAGGTATAACTATATGAATTCTAGGGATTTTCTGAAGATTTGACCATATTGAGCAATATTGTATAGATTGTGGAGTTACTCTAGTTTTTTTTATCAGCATTGACTGATTCTTTTCTACCAAGTAGAGAATATAGAAAATATCTAGTGGTATTTCAAGTTTTGATTTGGCACCACTGCTTTTGGGCTCGGGACTCAGGAGTTCCTTGATCAACAACAATAACAACAACATTCAACACGGCACACGCCTCGATCTGGAAGTGTCGGACCTTCAGTGAAGTTTGGTAAAGGAAAACCACGTCTATTACGTGTATTGTGTCGAATTGATTTGGTCATAGGCTTTGTTAAGTGATTATCTAATATATAGGGTTAATATATATATAGGTTATTAGCTTAGCTGCTCTGGAATCGGTTTCATAAACAACAATGGCTAAAAATTTTCTTCGGTGGGATAACAATTGCTTGTTCTTGGATGTTACAGTGAATGGAATTGAACTTCCACTACTGGTGGACTCGGGTGCCCACTTCACATCCATTTCCGTCCAGCAAGTGGAACTATTAAGCCTCCAAAGTAAATTCAAGAAAATTCGTAAATTTGAAGGCAGCTTTGTTAGCCTGATAGGCACTGTAGGGCGTTGCTCACTTGAGTGCAAAAATGGGTTTACATTTCGCCCACATGTTAATGTGTTTCAACATATGGAGGATGTGTGTGGTGTTCTCGGCACTGATGTATTGTTCAGTCAAAGGTGTTTCATAGATACTGACCACGAAAATCCTTTTTTGTTTGTCCGAAACACTCGAGCCTCACCGATTCCACGAGTTAACGAATTTGCTATGTGTCTCATAGGTAATAGTTATGTACCAATTATTCTGGACACAGGTTGCAGCAATGTATGTTTACCTAAAAAAATAGCTGAAAGTTTAAAACTTGATATACAGCCGTTCAAGAAACCAGTCTACTCATTCACGTTTTCTGGAAAGATACAGTACTATGGCCATGTTCCAAATCATCGAATTGTTGTAGGGTCAACAAGCACTGTTGTAGATATACTAGTAGACGATAAGCCTACTGCCCAGCATATCGCATCAGGCTTAATTGGCATGTCGGCTCTTAAAACGCTGAAGCGACTATATTTCTCTCCCGGCCATGGTCTTGCAGAGGAGACGACTGATGTGACCTTTGAGAAGGAAATGCAGCAAAAGGCTATTGATAAAGTTTGTTCAGTTTACTTTAAGGAGGAGGAGGCAGCACCCGAAAAGCCGTCCATAGCTCTGAGGTGGAAGGAAAATGAAGTTATGAAAGACTCAAAGAGGAAGCTGGGCATGACAGATGAAGAAGTTAAGGATGAAGGCTCCTGTAGCAAGAAACAAAGGGTTGATTAGGCTATTGATAAGAGAAAAATCAAGGTAAGATTAGGAGTAGTGGGCATACCACTACCACTATAGTCTATAGGCCTACAGCCAGAGTGTCAATCCACAAAATATGAATTGTGTTATCATTATGGTTTATTATTTTGTTATCATTATAGCGCGACGGAGCGGTGAAGGCGCGAGCTCTAGGGGGGTCCGGGGGCATGCCCCCCCCCCCCCCCCCGTGATTTTTTTGAGAATTTAGGTGTCTAAAACAGTATTTCCTGCAATCTAAAAGCAATGAAGATGGAAAATATGGAGACCAAAATTATGTCAATTTACCGTTTTTGTTTCTTAAAAGAAAAAAAGGGTTGGGGGAGTTTCTGTTATCATTATACAAAAAGTTCATTTTCGTTATCACTCAAAAAAACAGCGTCGTTTGACACCCTGCCTACAGCATAAATCATCTATAAAAACTTAACCTAACATAACTTAACCTTGGCCTAGTATTCTCATTACTACATGAAAACTAGGTTAGGTTAGGTTGTTTGGTTAGGTTAACATTGTATAGATGAGTTATGCTGTATGTCGGTTGTAGTACGCCCACTAGTACTTAATCTTACCAAAATCAGCTCAAATGTGACAAAAGCGGGTAAAAATTGAAGACCCCGGACAGCGTTGGGCAAGAATGACGTTAAGTGCGGGCGTACCGCCAGCCTTGTTTACACTACGCGTAGTGGCGTCGGACCTTTCCCATCATGTTCCCGTCTATTTGACTGCCTTTAGATATAAAATATGGATGGAGTCATGAAAGAAATACTATCAAGAGCAGTGGATGTTGGTGTATCGCTGAAAAGGGAGGGAATTGAGTGGAAGCTACCTATACTGCTGTTTGCGGATGATACAGTTCTGATGACTGATAATGAATGGGAGTTGTAGGGTCTGGTAAATGAGTTTGGAACAGTGTGCGAAAAACGGAATTTGAAGGTAAATGCGGGAAGAGCAAGGTTATGGTCTTCGAAAGGGGTGAAGTCACAGAGTGTGAGGTGAAGACCGTGAAGCTGAACAGTCAGGCTATGGAGATCGTCAACTCTTTGGAAAAACTAAATAAGATGGTCACCAATTTTCTCATGGATTTTTTTATTTTTCCCTGTTAGTTTTCATCAATATATAGTGTTTGGAAGTAATTACAACCCTCGGCGAAACCGTTTTCCCCATTATACAACGATCTTAAGACACGCCGCCCGATAGTGGGGAGGGCTATGAAGTACAGGGAAAATGAGGGGTTAAATGCGTAAAACGGCGATTAAAACGTATTTTAGCAAAACTTGGCTCGGGTTTTAAGGTATTTCTAAGGCCTAAAACCCAATATTTCGAAAATCCGAGCCAAGTTTTGGCCAAAGCTGGCTCGGATTTTGAGAGTTTGTAGAGAACAAAATTACAGTAACCTCATTTAGAAATTTGGCTCAGGTTTCCCGAAATTGCAAAGCCATAAAACCCGAATTTTGGAAAACCCGAGCCAAGTTTTGGTAAAACTTGGCTCGGAATTTGCGAATTTTAAGAGTAAACAAATTACAGTAACCTAATTTAGAATTTTGGCTCATGTTTCCCTAAATTGCAAACCCCAAAAAGCATAATTTTGGAAAACCCGAGCCAATTTTTGGCAAAACTTGGATCGTATTTTGAGAATCGAAAAAGACTAACTAAATGTCGGAAATCGGCTCATGATTTCCCTAATTGCAAAGCCATATAACCAGATTTATCGAAAACGTAGCATTTATATATTTAAATCATAAATATCCAGTAACATAGACCTAGTACATTGGATACAAGCCTAATCCACACCTAACGCCTACAATGTGTCCGTAGTAGGCTACCTAGTAGGCCTACGTGGAATACAACATGGCGGTTGGGCCGGCGCCCATTTAGTAGCCTACCGGTATTCGGCCGTATCTGTAAATACGAATGCGAGTCACTTCGAGCGAATTCCTGATCGAGCGGATGCACAATCTAACCTAATTAACCTAACTTAACCTAACCTAACTTAACCTAACCTAACC
This sequence comes from Paralithodes platypus, assembly GCA_032716605.1. Lineage (NCBI taxonomy): Eukaryota > Metazoa > Arthropoda > Malacostraca > Decapoda > Lithodidae > Paralithodes > Paralithodes platypus. Next base: position 13,979,750 of record CM064519.1, on the reverse strand, counting down.
TAACCTAAATGCGCCTCCGCTCGAATATGAATTCGCTCGAAGTGTCCAGATACCGTAAATACTACCGCAACTACGAATCTTGTTTCTGAGACCTAGTATATTAACCTAACCAAACAACCCAACCTATCGACAGAGATGGGCAGGTGGAGTGGACTAAAAAGCTGGTGGACAGACCTCGGGAGACAGGTGAAAATGGCGTGTGTACGAATCGGTGCCGTCTATACAGTAGGAAGCTATTGACAACCATGTTACGACAAAATTCCATTTTAGTACCATATTATTTTTATTAGGTTTTGCCGAGGCTTAAAACACATTTTCATATTATGTTTAGAGCATATAAAATCCATATTTGTTTTCAAATATTGCAAAATAATTGGTGACCAACTTATTTAGTTATACTAACTCTTTTAAGTATCTGGGCAGTGTGTTGAGTAAAGGTGGGACTATGGATGAAGAAGTGCGGGAGAGGGTACAACAGGGGAAGAGGGTTGTAGGAATTCTAAAAGCAGTAACAAGAAATAGGGTGGTCAGTATGGAAGTGAAGAAGTCCTTGCATGACAGTGTCCTCTCGTTCTTGTTCCCTCCCGCATCAAGAAGATACCTTCACCCACATCCTCATCATACTTTCCTGACACTATCTTAAAAGTCTCTATCATATCCCCTCTCTTTCTCCTATATGGATGGAGTCATGAAAGAAATACTATCAAGAGCAGTGGATGTTGGTGTATCGCTGAAAAGGGAGGGAATTGAGTGGAAGCTACCTATACTGCTGTTTGCGGATGATACAGTTCTGATGAGTGATAATGAATGGGAGTTGCAGGGTCTGGTAAATGAGTTTGGAACAGTGTGCGAAAAACGGAATTTGAAGGTAAATACGGGGAAGAGCAAGGTTATGGTCTTCGAAAGGGGTGAAGTCACAGAGTGTGAGGTGAAGACCGTGAAGCTGAACAGTCAGGCTATGGAGATCGTCAACTCTTTGGAAAAACTAAATAAGATGGTCACCAATTTTCCCATGGATTTTTTTATTTTTCCCTGTTAGTTTTCATCAATATATAGTGTTTGGAAGTAATTACAACCCTCGGCGAAACCGTTTTCCCCATTATACAACGATCTTAAGACACGCCGCCCGATAGAGGGGAGGGCTATGAAGTACAGGGAAAATGAGGGGTTAAATGCGTAAAACGGCGATTAAAACGTATTTTAGCAAAACTTGGCTCGGGTTTTAAGGTACTGTATTTCTAAGGCCTAAAACCCAATATTTCGAAAACAAAATTAGACTTGTGAAGGGAGAGATTTTAGAGAGGGCATTGATGGATTATGGGTTGGTGACAAGGGAAAGATTGTGTAAACTGCTGGATGTGAATGTGCTGAGAGGTGAGGCGGAGGGAATGTCGGATCATTACCTGGTGGAGGGAAAGCTAAGAGTTAGGAATTACAGGAGAATGCAAAAAAAGCGTGTGAAGTAGGAGAGGTAATAAACGTTTGTAAATTAAAGAAGAGAACATCAGAGAGGGAGTACAAGGATAGACTAAATGAAAAGTGGACGGAAGTGAGAGAAGTAGAGGTTGAATGGTAACAGTTTAACCCGGGAACGGCGAGAACACTCTTAACCCGGCAGCTGCAGGGAGACTCTTAACCCGGGAACTGCGGGGAGACTCTTAAGAGTCAGAGAAAAAAAAAATCAACTTTTGACATCGAAAAAAGAAAAACAATATTTTTTTTTTTTTTTTGGGCCCCTGGGCCATGCAAAATCTCAGTCCTCTACCTCCCCTCCTTCCCCACTTTCCTCCCCTCCTTCAGTTATCACCTATTTTCCCTGTTATTCCTTTATTCTGAGGTATATTTTCGTGCTAACATTAGAAAGCCGGTTGCAGGGTGTGGTCATCACTGATAGCAAGCGAGTGTAAGAGAGAGAGAGAGTATCGATCGACTGTGTCTCAGTGGCCTTGGGGGAAATTGGCGGGAAAGCAGCTTGCCTCACCCATACATTCTATAACTCGCGGCCTATATCTCCGATTTTGACCATCCAAACGCTGTTTTCACTAGTTTTATTGTTGTTTCAGGTTAATACCTTTATAATCAACCCATAATAGGCGCGTATGAATAACCCCCCCCCCCCAAAAAAAAAAAAAATTGCCCCTGGGCCATGACAAATAGCACTCCTCCCCTCCTTCCCCACCTCCTTCAGTTATCACCTATTTTCCCTGTTATTCCCTTATTCTGTGGTCTATTTTCGTGCTAACATTAGCGAGTTGGTAGCAGGGCATTGTCATCACTGTTACCAAGCGTGGGAAAGAGCGAGAGAGAGACTATTGCGTAACAGTCTCTCCAGACAAGGGGAGGGGAGGAGGGCTGCCTCAGCCATACATTATGTAACTCCCGGCCTGTATCACCGATTTTGACCATCCAAACGCTGTTTCCACTTGTTTTATTGATGTAACAGGTTAATACCTTTATAATCAACCTATAATAGGTGCATATGGATAAGTATTAATGCTATTTATGTTAAATAACGATGTTAGTGATGGGAACAGCTCAAATACGTCAGCACAGGAGTGTGGTGTCTCATACCCCCCATGCGCACTTCTTAGGTTAAGAGGTAAGGTCTAAAAAAAACTTTTAAAAGGACCCAGTAGCACTTAAAATAAAAGAAATGGTGTTTAAGTGAGATAATTCCCCTCCATAACTCCTATCACTCCTCCACATGTGTCAAAATCCCCTCCTTCCCCCCCCCCTTCAATTATCACCTATTTTTCCTCTTATTCCCTTGTTTATTGGTTTATTTACCACGCCAACATTTTCAATTCGGTTCTAAGGCGTGGTGCTAGACCTAGCAACAGTGTGGCGTGAGAGAGAATAAGAGAGGGAGCCTCAGTGTGCCTCTAGGCTCAGGAGAGGGAGGGTCTACGTCGCGTCCGCCTCAGATTTCATGAATGAACGGTCGACAATAATTCACGATTTTGACCCTCTAAACACTATTCCCACTTGTTTTATTGCTGTTACTTGTTAATATCTTCATATTAAACGTAAAATAGACGCATATGAATAAGTAATAACGATATTTATCGTAAAATGACGATTTTAGGCGGGAATGAGGCCTAATATTGTCTCCTGGCGGTAGGGTGTTCATTACACTCAGCTCGTCTTTAAGGGGTTAAGGAAGGAGTGAAAGCAAGTGCAGAGAAAGTATGCGGTAAAAAGAAAGTAGGAGGCAGAGGTATCAGGAAGGGAAGCGACTGGTGGAATTATACGGTATGAAAGGTAGAAGACCCCCATTGAGACGGAGAGACTGTGTAAGACAAGCATTGGATGATAGAGGAATTACTATAGATCAGGAAAGGGAAGTGGTAACAAACAGGAATGAATGGAGAATGCTTGTGAATAGATGAGTGAACATGTGGTCATTTGGATGAAGGGGTCGGGCGCAAGCTGGACTAGATAATAGTCCATCAGGCGCCTGGCCTCTGGCCTGGAGAAGGTTTATATGAAGGGTACGCCTGGAAGTGTGGTGGGCGGGCTTGTGGTTTCGCTCTGCTGCATGTCTGCCTGCCGAGATCGGAACCTCTCCGGGTGGTCGGGGGCCGGGGAAGTGCTGGAGGGACCTTGCGGACCTTGGTCTCTGGGTCTTCGTGATAACCTAGATGTGTGTGAATTTGTATTTTGTTTTTGTGTGTTCATTGTTTCCTGTTGTGTTGTCCCTATTCTGGCTCTGTCTTGAGTATCTCCCCCCCCCCCCCTCTTTAAAAAAAAAATAGGAAAAGTGGGGATTGGGCCTGAGTATATAGATAGATAGACTGCTTAGCTATACAAATACTGTATATCGAAAGGCAGCATTGCCAATGTCTGACAGGTGGGTAACCGATTTCTGTGCCGCCCTGTATATACTTTTATTTGTGGCCAATAGTAAATACACAGGTGATTAATGAAAAATAAACTTTGGAAATTAATAAAAATAATGTTAATTAACATACCATCAATATTAAGCAGTAGGGATCCATCTTTCCAGGCAGGTCGCATTGAGCCAAAAAATCCAACAACTCCTTCTTTAGTATGGCCGATGCGGTGACTCTGACCAAACTCTGCAGTGGTAGAAAAGAAACTGCGTCTTTCCACCAGTTGGTACTTGATGGATCGGTAGTGGCGAAACATAACCTCCAACATCTGGGGAGTGCAACAAGAATAGGTTCAACAATAGTCACTTATATACAGGGTGTTTGAAAATTACACCATATACAGGAAGCAAAAAGTAAAAACTTCTAAAAAAACAATGCCCTACTATGTAAAAATAATGAAACGCAGTAAAACCCCGCCCGACCAGAATAATTGTGAGATAATTAATTCCGAAAGTGCCGAAAGTCTGGACCTGCCATAGTCCAAAACTCCGAAAAGGTATTCAGCAAACAGGTTCTCTAACTCCAACTACTCAGGATGTCAGCGATAAAAAATAGTCTTCACAGCCTTTTTGTCATGCTCCGTTTCTGCTTCTGTGGAAGCCATTACAATATCACTATCCATTGTTGATGGGACAGGTGAGACAACAAAAAAAAGGCACGAACACAAGGCATAACATCCAATTCGATGGAATAAGCTTTTGGGCGAACCGCACGGATACGTCTGGAAGGAAAAACAACCAACACACAATGCTTTTTTTTTTTTTTTTTTTTTTAGAAAAAATACCATGGCTCTATGCCAAGCAGCTGAAAGAGCCATACAACATTCACGAAGGGTAGATATTATTTACAGGTAAGTTGACATAAAAATGGAGAAATTTTAGGAAAGGGGTAACCCACAATGCTGTGGGTCAAACTTATTATAGCTTGGATCTCTGGCGTTTCACTAGATCATGGAAGAGTTTAGTGTCCTTGGTTGAGGTTTCCTGGATTCTTTGGTACAGGGTGGATCGTCTCACGGCCACCTCCTGTCAAAACTGTGATCGGAGAGCTTTCTTTGAATCTTTTCTCCTGATGGCTGCAGGGTGTGGCAGCGGGGGCCATTCCGCTGTGATCCATTGGTTGAGAGCTTGTTTATGGGCATAGAGGTGCTCCGCAATGGAAGGTGACCATGGTCGAGATTTCTTAGGACCTGGGCGTCTAGTGGGGATAAAGGAGCTGCTAGCTCTTAAAGGAAGGTCTGTGATCTCAGCTATTGTAGTGTACATGAGTTGGTGACAATGCGCATGGCGTTAGTCATCTAAGTGAGTTGGGAACACTGTGAGAGGATAGCGGGAGATGGCTGTAAACAAAGACTGTAAAAGCGGGCTGAGGAATAAACCACTAAAGTACAGCGGAATTTGTGTCAACCCTTTAACTATATGCTGTACATTACATTTGGCGACGAGGATGAAGTTCGCTAGCATGTGCTGAGATGACCAGAAGCCGAAAATAGTGAAGACAGGCAAGATGAGCAGCTCGGTAATACTGGATGTTGGTGGCCTCAGGGAGTTTGTTGTCCAAGGTGAACCCCATTCCCTAGTACAAAGATGGAAGCTGTGGAAGAGATCTTTCAATCTATTCGTTGTTGGGAAGGGTGTGAAAGAGGAGCAACAGAAGACTGCATTACTTCTTCATACCGCTGGATCGGCCGTGCAAGAAATCTTTTATGCCTTGGTGGGTGAGGATGATGCGAAGGGCTACAGTGAAACAGTGAAGATTCTAGACAAGTATTTTACACCCAAGACTAATATACCTTTTGAGAGACATGTGTTTAGACAGATAAGCCAGTCAAGTACGGAGACAGTAGATCAGTATGTGTGTAGGCTAAGACAGCGTAGTGCAACTTGTGATTTTGGAGATAAGGTAGAAGAATACATGAGAGACCAGCTGATTGATAAATGTTATTCTCCAAAACTGAGAAGGAAATTTTTAGAATTGGATAGCTCTGTAACACTGCAGAGGTTGCTCCAAGTGGCAAGGGCTCAAGAAGCAGTTGACAGGCAAATGGAGGTAATGGGAGTAGACAAGCCTAGCCCTAGCCCTACTACAAGCCAGATCAACGAGGTGGATTCCGAAGTGAACGCTATGAGGGGGGAGACTCGACGTGGAAGGAACCCAGCCTACCCAGGATCATGTACAAGCAGCCGTGCAGGGAGGAACGACGACAACCAGGACCAGGTCAAGAAAGAATGTTACCGCTGTGGAGGTTTTGGCCACTTTGCCAGGGATGAGTTTTGTCCAGCGAGAGGACGTAAGTGCAACAAGTGTGGCAAAGTAGGACATTTCAGGATCAAGTGCCGCACCCCAATACCTGTGGATTACCAGCGGGAGGCACGGCAAGGAGGGAAGACTACCACCAACACACACTTGGTTGAGAGTGGGAGTAACAAAATGGGACAATTTACTGGGGACAACAGGGAATTTGCATTTTCCGTATCAAATGAATACAAAGATCAGAATAGGCCTAATGTGTTAATTCAGCTTCAGGTTGGGGGTGTTCGAGTGAAGGATGTAATGATTGATTCGGGAGCTACTAGTAATGTAATGGGGGTAGAAACTTGGGAAATGTTAAAATCTTGTAAAGTTAAATACAAATAAAGAAAAGGTGCAAAGCACTTATTTGCTTATGGTAGTAGTGAACCCCTGCCTACATTAGGAACTTTTACAGCAGAGGTTCACTGCCCAGCCAATGATCAGAGATGTGTAGCTGAATTTGTGCAAAAATACTGCAGAAACCCTTAATATTTTGAGAATTGGGCCATTTCATGTAAACAATGTTAGTGAACTGCCGGAGGAGATAAAGGACAAATACGACAAACTCTCTGTGGGTATTGGGAAGCTAAAAGATTATGAGCTTAAGCTGAACATTCACGAGAGTGTTTTCCCGGTGGCTCAAAGAGTGAGAAGAATTCCATTCGGTTTAAGAGATAAGGTGGATGACAAACTGGATGAGTTATTGAAGAACGACATCATAGAGGAGTATCGGAGGGTCCCACTAGCTGGGTATCCCCTTTAGTTGTAGCCCCAAAACAAAATGGTGATGTTAGAATTTGTGTTGACATGAGAAAGGCTAATGAGGCTATAATAAGGGAACACCAACCTATTCCAACTGTGGAGGAACTGCTGCAAGACCTAAATGGAAGTACTGTACTGTATTCAGTAAACTTGATCTAAAGTGGGATTTTCACCAGATAGTTTTGGATCAATCAAGTCGGTACATTACAACTTTTGCTACTCACAGGGGACTTTACAGGTATAAGCGGTTAATGTTTGGGGTCAGTTCAGCACCTGAGAAATACCAGCAGATAATCCAGGGGGTGATCAGGAGTTGTAAAGGGGTAGGCAATATTGCTGATGTGTTATCTAGGCTGAATTCTGGAGTACAGAGGGACAAAGGTGAAACTTATGACTATGTTCGGGCAGTAGTGGAGAGCAATGTTCCTGTTGCTTTATCAGCAAGAGAGATTGAGCAAGAGTCCATCAATGATGATCAGTTACAGAGGGTAAAAACCAGTATTAAAACTGGAGACTGGAGGCTTACTAAAGCTACACCATTCTTTCCTATTAACCCGTTGAGCCCCGGCTAGTTATAATATTTTGTTCACCCCAGTCCCAAGCCATTTTCACTTCTTTTTTTGTGTTTGCTAAAATGGAAGACAAGGATGAGAAATGAAAAAAAAAACAAAAAAAAAATCACCTCGGATATTTTTTTTTGGGGGGGGGGGTTTGTTGAGCCAAAATGGAAGAGAATGGTGAGAAATGAAGAAAAAAAAAACTCACCTCGGTCATTTGGGGGGCGGGGGGGGGGTCGAAAGTTCGTCTCCCCCGCATGACCATCCGCCCGGGAGCACTAAGGTAAAAACTGAGTATGGCATTGTACGGCATACATCCTAAGGAGTGTCTCACATAAATCTCAAGCCTCTAGCTCCCATACGACCGGAGTAATGAAGGTTCAAAGTGGCGGTGAACTAAGGGTGTAAACTATCCCCACTAAGCCCACCACCACCGGCCGCGCGGCTGTCTTGGCCCGCTCACACCTACCGGCCCGGCTCCCACACACACTACGGTACCTCCCCCTCCTATTCTCCCGCCATTTCCTACCTTACGAGCCACGTAAATGATTTTAATATGCCGGACGCACGTGATGCGTCGCTGGGAGTTGGTGATAACAAACTGCCGACGCATCACGTGCGACGCTGGGTCTCAATGGGTTAATAAGAACGGCACCAGTGTGCACACGGCTCCCATACTTGGGTTGTGCGTATTGACACTAGGCAAGTCAAGGTTCGACAAGACACGAACCTCCCAGGCACACCAGTGACCCGGCAGCCATGGAGAGACATACTGTACAGTATTGCTCCGTCCGGCGACAGCCATGAGAGGGGCGAGGTGAAGGAATGAGGAAGAGCGTGGGAGGAGGACCGCAATGGGGAAATCATTTGTGGTTTGGAGGAGGACACTACTCCTGCAACCCTATCGCCACGTGCCTGCCAGGGGTCGCATGCCAGCCCCAGAGCCACAGACAACGGCCGAAGCACCCTTCAGTAGCACAAAGTGCGGGGGCGAGGGGAAGGAGGACGACACACACCACAGCCTGTCGCATCTCCCTTCCTGCTCCTCCTCCTTCCACCACCTCCCCTCCTCACACCACATAATGTTACCCCTTCTCTTTCACATATTTCTGCTCTATATCAGGCCCAATTCCAATGCCTTCAAAACATCTTTCCCTACTTTATAATACTGTACTCTGTAGGTAACATAAATCCCTCGGAAAAACATTGTAATGACTGTAAGGAGGTGCTATATAACAAATACAGTATGCATATAAGCTGAGCTTTAGGGATGTGCTGACGCTGGCCAACCACACAACTTCTTGCCACTGACATGTGAAAACCAGATTGTCTAGGGTGTTAACATTTTCAGGGTAGATGCGGACTTCCATTTCAAAGACGTTTATGGTATTTTCATGCAATTCTGTAATCCCTATCAAAATCATCAATCTGCTGCAAAGGGGATATCCCTTTCCATACCATACTAGCATTTTATAGGTTAAGAAGGACCTCTGGGAATCGAAGTGATACTAGTTATCTTTATTAACCCTCTGCCTCCCACAAACCTTCCTTAAGCTAAATGAGTTCCTCTAATTATAAACGGAATAAATTGAAAGAACAAATTGGTTAAAACGTGTCACTCTTTTTGCTTACTGGTAATATTGATAACCCAATAATTGAATTGTATTTTTGTTCACAGGAAAGCCTCTGGAAGTCGGGGTGTCGGTTCAAGTGAGAAACTTAAACAAAATTCACGAGGAAGATGGGGTGAGTACGGTAGCAGTCGATACCATTTTTTCATGGATAATATTTTCTTGACTATTATATATGTTGTTGTTGGCGATATTACGGATATTGAATTGACAGGATTATTTTTCTGAATGTCTGATAAGTGACTGTCATTACACAAACTAAAATACATGAACTGTATCATAGCCTACATAATTATGTTAAATATATATACTAATAAGATAACCAACTATATTACACATACTGTACATAAACAGTACATACATACATTTAATCATATACTGTACCAACATTCCAGGAGTTGGGTGTGGAGTTGAACCTACGACTGAAGTGGCGTGACACCAGACTGCGACCACCACCAGGCCTTGGTCCCAAACAGTACGTTCCCCTCGACCCAGCCGTCCTCAACCAGGTCTGGGTGCCTGACCTATTTTTTGGTTAGTTATATTCATCCAGATTTGATAGTTCTTTGAGAACTTTGATGAAAATTTGTGTAAAATTAAGGGAGAAAGAAAAAAATATAATTATAACTGATGGCATGTTCAGAGAATGGGTGAAGATAGAATGACAAGAAAGGTATATGGGAGTCAGGTGAGTGGAGCAGCTATTAGTGGAAGACCACCTATGGCATGGGAAAAGAAAGTGGCAAAATATATTGAAGAAAAACTTCCACATAGTAGAAGGGGCATTGTGGCACGGGCAAAGGAGGCATGTCTTGGCAAAGTAGCCTGGAGGCGTTTTTGTAATGGCCATTCTTTAGTGGGGGTTTCCCAGGGGGAAATAAAGCGTCGGAGATGATGATGATATATCATTCTTGGTCAGAACATAATTCTTCTTATATCTAATAATAATGTCGGACAGGTTGGGAGAAACTTATTTATCCTGACCAGGATTCGAACCCACTCACTCCAGGTAGATGTGGGAGAGTTAGGCACCATAAACTACTCGACCATGAGCAGATATATTTACGCTCATCCACTCATGGTCGAGTGGTTACGGTGCCCAACTCTCCCAACTTTACCTGGAGTGAGTGGGTTCGAATCTTGGTCAGGATACCTCTCTCCCATAATTCTTCTTCTTTACTTATTAATTTCAATGAAATACTACTCAACCCCACCTGTATTCTCTTCACATGTTCAAGCTACTCTATAATAATTAGTACTGTATTAAGTAAAATGGTATTGGTGTACACGTTACTGCTTATGTAACTTATTGTGTATTCAAATTTGTTTTAAGCTATACATTTTAATATACCATTTGTACTACAAAACCAAACAGATAACCTCATCATCCTTAACGACATCCATCAACATACCCATATTCCTCACCAAGCCCTATATAACCCATCATCTCCAGACATCACCTTTTGCTCCCCAGAACTCGCCCCCACAACATCCTGGAGGGTGGTCAGAACCTTAGGCTCTGACCACCTCCCGATCATTATCACCACCAAAACCAGACTCACCCCAGCTAGCCACAAACACACATACACCAATTATAAAAGAGCTAACTGGGAAGCTTTTACAAATGAGACAGAACAACACTTCACAACTCTAAACAGTACACCCATCACTAACATCAACAATGCTGTACACATACAGTCAGGACCCCCAATACACGATTCCACAATGCGCGAAAACCCTAATACACGAGTTACCCCTCGAAAATAACATTAATTAATTAAACATTAATTACGCGAGGTGGTACCACAATACACGAATCGAGAGCTAAGAAGGGGCCAAATCCGCTATTCCCGCTTGATACGCGAGCACGTCTACGTTTCGCGAGGCCCAGGCGTAGCTCCGAAAAGAGAAGAAGACGGGCATACGCCTGCCTTCCCTCCCGCTTACCCTCCCTCCCTCCCTCCCACAGTCCCGCTCAAGCGCTCATAGCCGTGCGGAGTGACCAAACGTTTGTAGTGCCTGCCACTTTTTTTGCCATGCCATGCCAATATAAGAAGATAACACACAAAATGAAGGTGGAAGTGTTGGATTGCAAGAAAAAAGGAGAAGGAAACTGTGCAATAGGCTTGTCAGAGTAAACTGTTTGTACGATTTGGTCAGGGAGGGAGAAGTTGGAGAAAATCGTGAAGTCCTACGGTCCTAGTCCTAGTCCTAGCCTATCTACTACTAATTTTAAGGTAAGGTTTCATATTTTTATTCATTGTTGTTCTTATATATAAGATATAGACTGTACTGTAGAGCCAAAAATTTCGAAAATAGGGCCAAAAAAGTCGAAAATAGGCCATAATTGAGAGATGTCACCCAATCTAATTATTCCCATTTAAAGTTAGTTCCACAATACACGAATTCACAATACGCGATGCCTCCTGTCACCCATATTCTCGCGAATTGGGGGTCCTGACTGTACTCAATAAAACTATCCAAAACGCTGACAAGAAACACATTCCAAGGGGTAACAGAAAAAGACACAACCCCAACTTCACACCAGAAATTCAAAACCTCATCAGACAACGCGACACACTGAAACACTCCCCAGCACCCCACACACAAGACATCACACAACAAATTCAAGCACTCAACACCCAAACTAACAACAAAATACAAGAACAACAAAAACTAAATTGGAATAACTTCCTACAAACACTTGACCACAAAACAAACCCCAAAAAACTCTACAAAACACTAAACAGCATCACACTTTCCAACAGCAACACAACACAATCACATGCTGCAATCACAACAACAGACTCTACTCCTTCATGTAAACAACAAGCAAACACTCTCATCAATCACTTCTCACATGTCAGCCACCTAGAACCTCACAAAGACGACCGACGTGTCATCCGACGTAAGAGACAATTCCCCACAGACCCTGACTATACACCCTTCACCAATCACCAGACAAAGCATATCGTCAACAATCTCAAGCACTCACCCGCCTGTGGCCTAGACAACATAGGCAACATACACCTCAGACACCTGGGACCACAAGGCATACAAACACTCACTAACATATCAAACTACTGTACAGCTATTCACACAACACAATACCAGACATTTGGAAGCATGGTATCATCATCACATTCCCCAAACCCAACAAAGACCCCACGCTACCCTCCTCGCACCGCCCCATCACACTCCTTTGCTCCCCCTCCAAAGTCATGGAACGCCTAGTATTACAACTAATTACACCCGACCTACCCCTAGCTCCAACACAACATGGCTTTAGGCCACTGCACTCCACAAACACTCTTCTCACAGACCTTACACAAAGAGCTTTCGACGGCATCAACTCAGCTAGACCACCACACAGATCACTATTAGCCACACTCGACATTAGTAAAGCCTTCGATGCCATCCCCCGCCACAACCTAACAAACAAAATCTACAACACAAACATGCACAACAACACAAAAAGGTGGCTGGCCAACTTCCTAGGAGGCAGATGTGCACACGTATCTTTTGCCGGTCAGTCATCTAAAATCAGACACTTTCCAAACGGAGTCCCACAAGGATCCGTCCTATCGCCCGCACTCTTCAATCTGTACATTTTTTTTTTTTTTTTTTTTTTTTTTTTTATATGTGATTGAGGGAGGCAAAAGGCATAACTGCCTATAGCGAGTGCCTCCCCCATAGTTGAAAGAGTGACAGGGCCAAAATCAAGGGACGTTCGAGCCAAAATGCCTGGACACACAGAGTTTGAAGCAATTTAAGTCATAGGAAGAGGGAAAGACTGATTCTGGGAGAGAGTTCCAGAGCTCAGCTGTTGAGTAGAAGAAAGTTTGAGAGTAACGATATAACTACACCCAATACTCCCCAAATAAACTTAGCCTCCTATGCAGATGACATAACACTCACATGCACACACCATGACCCAAGAAGAGCAACAGATCTCCTTCAACCCTATCTCAACACACTACATGGCTGGTGCACTACAAACAGACTTAATCTAGCCCCAGCCAAATCCACCGCAACCCTGCTCACAAGCTGGACAGGTGAACACGAATACATCCCTCAACTCACCATAAACAACACACCCCTAACACATACACACACACCCAAAATCCTAGGAGTAACATATGATACTCATATGACATTCAAACAGCACACCACAAACATTAAAAAGAAACTGACACCCAGACTTAACGCCCTCAGGTCACTTGCTCACACAAAATTTGGACACAACAAAGAAACTACCACCACAGTATATAAACAATACATAAGATCAGTAATGGAATACGCAAGCCCAGCCTGGGCTTCTAACCTAGCTGAAACACATCATAAGACCTTACAGACTATTCAAAACAAAGCCCTGAAGATCATTACAGGCTGCACAGTTACTGCACCCACAGATCATCTACATCAAGAAACCAAAATCCTCAAAGTCAAAGACCATCTGGACATGAGAGGCACTCAATTCCTGGCAGCAGCCTCCATGAACCAAGACCACCCACTAAACTACATGGCAACACACCCACAGACACCAAGAAATATCAAAACAACACCCAGCACACGGTATCACACACAATTATTGTCCTCTCTCCCTCCCTGCCCACCCCGAACCAACTTCCAGAAGCACATCCATACTCATATCTCTCGCCAATCCATCCACTCACTCACAGACAACACGCAGCTGCATGCACGACCTCCCGAAATCCATCCTTCCGAATCCTCCCTCCCTCGCGAGGACAGAGTCCACCTGGCCAGGCTGAGATGCGGACACCATCCAGCTCTCCTGAGCTATCAGAAGAGACTGGATGACTCCGTTGTCGACGCCTGCCCGGGATGTAACACAGCACCCCATACCATTAAACACATCATCGAAGACTGCATTTCACACAACCACTTACGCCAACAACACAACCTACACTCAATGAGAGCTATGTGGGAAAGCCCAATCGTGGCCATGGCCTTCCTCAGGGACTCGGGGCTGTTCGGCCAGGCAGCTTAGGGAACAACAACAACAACAACATATACCATTTGTTCTCGAAATTTGCATCAGTTCATATAAGATTGTTTACTTATTGAATTTATATATATATATTATTCAATGATTTGCAGTTGATTACTTCAGCATTATATTTTCCCAGATCACAGCGAAGAAGCAGTCTCTCCCACCGTTCTTACTCAGATAGCGTCGGTCTGGATTTACGGGGACTCCACTGTTGATTATTCTGGCAAGTGAGTGTGAATTTTTCTCTTCCATATAAAATTTAGAATATTGAGAAATTGGCTCAGGAAGATATCGTAAAGTACTGTAAGATGCTTTATGACAGTTGCATTTATGACAGTTACACAAACATTGTTTATTCTTAAAGCTGCATAGACTGTGTTTGTGGTAGCTGATGTAGTGTAGTAGATCTCTTTGAAAGTAGGCTGCTTCTAGATAATTGAAAATATTCTTACAATTAGCTGTAGCCTATAGACTGTGAAATAGTTGATGTAGCTGTATTAGTTAATGTTATTGTAGCAGTACACTGTAGTTATAAAATATATGATGACCGTGACCGGTACCGGTACAAAACTGGTATCACTGCAGCTTGTTTGTACGGATGTCGTGCCCCATGAACTACGAGTGGTTCCCCCGCGACCACCAGATTTGTGACGTCAGGATGGAGAGTTGTAAGTTGTTGTGTAGGAATCGGTTTTTACACCATACCCGATTCCTACAGTTGTGCAAGTTGATGTTTGAACCGTTTCTTTCTCTTATCCATCTGCACAAACCGGTGATTGAAACCTCTTGTCACCATGGATCATCTGCACAAGCCTACTGTTACTGGAAAGTATACACAAGACAATAATTTGACTCTTGCTGGACAAACTGCACAACAACTTTGTCTCTGTGATATTGTATTTTTATGTACTTTTATATGATGTTGTCTTGTTTTTATTATCGTCGTTCAATTCACATGGTTATGCTTTTGTCCACAACTAATCACTAATACTTTAAATAATATGTGTACAGGATGATCTGTTGTAATGCTTCGAAATATGAATATAAGGACACCATATACTGATCCTATTCACAAACTTTTCATACACACAAATATTCGTGTATGAAAGT
This sequence comes from Paralithodes platypus, assembly GCA_032716605.1. Classification (NCBI taxonomy): domain Eukaryota; kingdom Metazoa; phylum Arthropoda; class Malacostraca; order Decapoda; family Lithodidae; genus Paralithodes; species Paralithodes platypus. The sequence continues at coordinate 13,964,491 of CM064519.1, read as the reverse complement.
ATATTTTTCGTGTTGAAGGCATAGTGTAATTTATATAATATATTATGAGATCACTACCACTACTATATATTTGATATGTTTCACCGATTTTCTTAAAGAGTGTGTGCATGCTTTCCATTTTAGCCATATTCCTATTTCCTATATTTCTATCAGAAAATCATTCTAGGTTGCCCTTTTTCTTTTTTCCTGGTAAAAACAATGCGAGTTAACTCAGCTTAAGAAAGACTCATAGCTATTGGTCTAAAATGTGTTATAAAACCTAGCACTATGATCCACCCCAGTAACTCCCCCCAGATGCGTACACCCTGGAGAGGAACGTGTATGTGTGGACACCCCCAGGTCTGGAGGTGAAGAAGAAGATCCGCAGTGAACAGTTCCTCATCAAGTTTGAGAAGACCGATCCCTTCACACGGGTCCAGGATGTCTACGGTAAGGTGAAGTGACAGAATTTTTGTAAACTACATTAACAACTGAACTTTTGGTTTAGTAAGGAGCCATTTTAGTTTAGACCGCTGTGCAAAGGCAGTGCAAGTCAGCCTAGGAGCAGTTTAGAATCTTTGGACCTGCCCTTAACATGATTTATTTTGTCATGTTTTAAATTTAACTTTCAGTAAGCTAAATTATATAGGAGTCCTACTTGAAAGTGGGGGAAGATTAAAATATATTGTACGGAAAACTGCTTCAATGCCATAGGAAATGCAGTTACAGTGATTTCTTGTTACTGCCTTATTGTAGCACGGTTATGGCTGGTGTGGTGCAGATTCGCCAGGTGCAAGTGCCTCAGGGGGACTCTGTAGAGTCTTGCTGAGACACTGTTAGCACTATACCAACATTGGCCACTGGCACTGTGATGACATGATGGAGCTATGTTGTGGCAAGTCTTTATTGTACTGTGCTACAGTAAAGAGACTAAAACCATGCTCTCTGTGGATGAAGCGGTCTTTAAACTTTTATTTATGTATGTGTGTATTAATTGGTATATTATCACCAAAGATCACAAATTTGCTTTGAATGCTCAAGGTATAAGAAGAGAGTATAATGAAGTGATGTAGCAGTAATAGTAGGCCTATGGCATTCCATAAAAGAATGAGTCATGGACATTAATAGCCTTTAACTGGCAGAAAGCATTATTCAAGCAAAAATTCACTTAGTCTCTAACATTAAGTTGCCAATTCCAGGATCCTACCCGGCGCTGGGATTTCGGGTCCACCTGACCAGACGTATGAGCTACATGTTGCTGCAGGTGTACATTCCATCGGGCCTCTTTGTGGTGGTGTCCTTCGTGTCCTTGGTGGTGCCCCCAGAGGTCATCCCAGGCCGGGTCACTCTCTGTATCACCACCATCCTCACCATGTCTGCTCTACTGGGGGTCACCATGTAAGTCCACACTACTGTACCATACATAGCATATCCAAAATTATGTAACTTTTAGTTCTTAACATTGTATAGAATGTAGATTTTCCCAGTATATCAGAGCAGCATATTTTCTTCTATATTCCTATCCCTGTTATATATGCTTCACAGGGATCTTCATTTTACATTGTTACCCTACAACATACATTGTACACGCTACATTATCCATTACCATAAGAGACCTCTACACGCAATGCTTTCGGGATTAACAATACCCTATTGTGCTGTATTTCCACCCCCAAGTACTATGCCCGTTGACGCCGTAGGTGGGTTTTGGGGCCGGCGACTGGGGCTTGATGGAGGAGCGTTTCTCTCTCTCCTCGAGCTTTTGTCGTCGGCTTGACTAATATTGCTTAGCTTTTATTTCCTTTTTCTCTGTTTTCCCCTTCTGTTCTTCTTCTTTCCCTTCCAGATGTCCCTTGGGTGACCTATATCATATGCCACCCTGTCGGGCCCTCGTAGTTAGCCTGGCTTGGTTATTGGCTCCTGACTTGACTGTGTCTCTTTGGCCTCTTTAGCAGCCTGGCTGTCTATTCTTTGCCGTTAGCCCTGACTATACAGTAGTATACAACCTCGTGGTGTGCCTTCCCCTCAGTAGTGCATTTTTTTGCATCCACTTGCAAATTTTTCTTCCTTCATCCTCATCTCTCTCATTCTTCGTTCTTTACCCCTTGAGTACCAGCGACGCACATTATGCGTCACCTATACAGTACATACATACATCTATCTATTTTGTTTTATTTTTTTTTCTATGTGATTGAGGGAGGCAAAAGGCAGAACTGCCTATAGCGAGTGCCTACCCCATAGTTGAAAGAGTGACAGGGCCAAAATCAAGGGACGTTCGAGCCAAAATGCCTGGACACACAGAGTTTGAAGCAATTTAAGTCATAAGAAGGGGGAAAGGCTGATTCTGGGAGAGAGTTCCAGAGCTCAGCTGTTGAGTAGAAGAAAGACTGAGAGTAACGTTTCACTCTCGGGTTGGAGAGTTGCACAGAGTAGGGGTGGGATTGAGTTGCAAGACGGGTACCACGTGCCCTACGTAAAGGAGGTGGTATACACTGGGAAAGCTCTGAGGAACACTGATTATTATAGTAGCGAGAGAGATGCAACATTGCGGCGGAGAGAGAGAGATTGCAGAGAGTTGGTGAGTGGACGGGAGTTAATGATACGAAAGGCCTTCCTTTCAACTTTGTCTAGGAGAGCGGTGTGAGAGAAACCTCCCCACACATGTGAACAATACTCAATACAAGGACGAACTATGCCCCTGTACAGAGCAAGAAGCTGTGTAGGGGAAAAGAACCCCCTAAGGCGGTTGAGCACACCCAGCTTCTGGGAGGCTGCCTTAGCAAGACTGGTAATATGGTCCTTCCAACTGAGAGCAGAAGAAAAAGAGACACCAAGAATATTGAGAGAAGATGAATGATTGATTTTTGTATTGTTGAAGAATAAGGGATAGTCCGCTGGGAGTTCCTTACGGGTTGTTGATAGATGGAGAAATTGGGTTTTGGTAGCATTAAAGGTAACAAGGTTTTCTCTGCCCCAATTGGAGATAGTATTTAGATCAGAATTTAAGAATTCTATGGCTTCATTACGTTTGTCGTTGAGGGATTGCTGGCTGGGGCGTTATGAAAAACTAATGGAGTTGTGTAAGGTTGAGTCGTCTGCGTATGAATGGATGGGAATTGAGGTACTGTACAGTTGAGGAGATCATTTATAAAAATTAGAAAGAGAATAGGAGATAGGACAGAGCCCTGAGGAACACCGGAGTTTATAGGGTGAGGAAGTGAACAATGGCCGTCCACAACCGCGGCTATGGAACGGCCGGAAAGGAAATTAGAGACAAAGGCACAGATGGAGGGATAGAAACCGAGGGAGGGTAGTTTAGAAATTAAAGATTTGTGCCAGACTCTATCGAAGGCTTTCGATATGTCTAGTTCAATAGAAAAAGTCTCACCGAAGTCCCGAAAGGAGGATGACCAAGAGTTAGTAAGATATGAAAGAAGATCACCAGTAGAGCGACCCTTAACCCGGCAACTGCTGGAAGACTCTTAAGATTTTCCCCGGGCGACTGCGGGAAGACTCTTAACCCGGGAACTGCGGGAAGACTCTTAAGTGTTCCCCCGGCGGACTGCGGGAAGACTCTTAAGAGTCAGGGGGGAAAAAAATCAATTTTAAACACCGAAAAAAAAAAAAAAAAAAATTGCCCCTGGGCCATGCAAAATATCATTCTTCTACCTCCCCTCCTTCCCCACTTTCCTCCCCTCCTTCAGTTATCACCTATTTTCCCTGTTATTCCCTTTTTCTGTGGTATATTTTCGTGCTAACATTAGCGAGTTGCAAGCAGGGCATTGTCATCACTGTTAGCAAGCGAGTGCAAGAGAGAGAGAGAGAGAGAGTATCGATCGACAGTGTCTCTCCAGCCTTGGGGAAAAGTGGCGGGAAAGGAGGTTGCCTCAGCCATACATTATGTAACTCCCGGCCTGTATTGCCGATTTTGACCATCCAAACGCAGTTTCCACTTGTTTTATTGTTGTAACAGGTTAATACCTTTATAATCAACCTATAATAGGCGCATATGGAGAAGTATTAACCCGGGAACTGCGGGAAGACTCTTAAGAGTTCCCCCGGCGGACTGCGGGAAGACTCTTAAGAGTCAGAGAAAAAAAAAATAAACTTTAACCCGTACAGCCCCAGCGACGCGTCTGACGCGTCGGCGATGTATGTAACGCACAGCCCCAGAGACGCGTCTGACGCGTCACCCTAATTGCGCCGACCGTAACCTCAGGTGTAGCCACTCGAGAGGGCTCAGATTTGTATGGGAACTGTGTACGTATCCCACGCAACCGTGCCGATGGTTGAAAACTCTCAAAGTCCACGTGCGTGCGCGTGAGCGCGCAATAACCTGTTTTTTTTGGGTAATTGCCTTCAATTTTTTACTCTTGTAAAATACGTTTTCGGGGGCTCTGTAGGACCATTCTTTAAGCTTTTTGAGCAGTTTTTCGTGGTTTTTCCTTCATTCCTAACCCATTCGCTATTGTTTCTGGAATAAAACCATTTTTTGAAAACCGGCCGGGTTCTGGTGAACAAACATTACAAAACTAGCCGGGGCTCCACGGGTTAAACATAATTTTTTTTTTATTTATTTATTTTATTTTATTTTTTTTTTTTTTTTGCCCCTGGGCCATGCAAAATATCACTCCTCTACCTCCCCTCCTTCCCCACTTTCCTCCCCTCCTTCAGTTATCACCTATTTTCCCTGTTATTCCCTTATTCTGAGGTATATTTTCGTGCTAACATTAGCGAGTTGCAAGCAGGGCATTGAACATCACTGTTAGCAAGCGAGTGCAAGAGAGAGAGAGAGAGAGTATCGATCGACTGTGTCTCAGTGGCCTTGGGGGAAATTGGCGGGAAAGCAGGTTGCCTCACCCATACATTATATAACTCGTGGCCTGTATCTCCGATTTTGACCATCCAAACGCTGTTTTCACTCGTTTTATTGTTGTTTCAGGTTAATGCCTTTATAATCAACCCATAATAGGCGCGTATGGATAAGTATTAATGCTATATATGGTAAAATTAATATTTTAGTGATGGAAACAGCTCAAATACGTCCGCACAGGCAGAGGTGTCTAATTACCCCCATGCACACTTCTTAGGTTAATTCTATTTATGGTAAAATTAATATTTTAGTTATGGAAACAGCTCAAATACGTGCACACAGGCAGAGGTGTCTAATACCCCCCATGCGCATTTCAGAGGTTAAGAGTCTGGGAAAAAAAAATCCATTTAACCCTTAAAAAGCGGCTCACCACATAAGTCGAGTTGAAAAAACTGGCAAAAAACGGGTGAAAAAAGGGTGGAAATCGAGTGAAAATGGGTGGGATAGTAATGATCCATACGTCCGACATCTGTGGCCTCCCGGCCCACACTAACTCCAGTTCCCCCACCGCGCGTGAGGATGACAGTGTAACCAATAGTTCGCTAAAAGTGAGCAAGGTAGCAAAATCAGCTAAACTTCCATCTTCGAGGTAACACTGTCAGTGCTCCACGAGTGCTACGTAGCTGTATGTGGCGTCATTGTGTAGCGATTTCCACCTAGTTTTCGGCGCAATACAGTTCCTTTCATACTGATGGTTGATATAGCAGTCAGAAAGGCCCAAAACGGCCACAGAGCACCCGCTAGAGGAGGGTTAAGACCCAATTTTCTGGTGTATTTTCATGCTAACATTAGCGAGTTGGTAGCAGGGCGTTATCATCACTGTTACCAAGCGTGGGAAAGAGCGAGAGAGAGACTATTGCGTAACTGTCTCTCCAGACAAGGGGAGGAGAGGAGGGGAGGGGGGTTGCCTCAGCCATACATTATGTAACTCCCGGCCTGTATCGCCGATTTTGACCATCCAAACGCTTTTTCCACTAGTTTTATTGTTGTAACAGGTTAATACCTTTATAATCAACCTATAATAGGCGCATATGGATAAGTATTAATGCTATTTATGGTAAAATAACTATGTTAGTGATGGGAACAGCTCAAATACGTCAGCACAGGAGTGTGGTGTCTCATACCCCCCATGCGCACTTCTTAGGTTAAGGAAGCCATACTGGCGATCTGAGAGCAGATTATGAGAAGAGAAATGCTTAAGAAATTTGGAAGCAAGAATAGTTTCAAAAACTTTAGAAAGACATGAGATAAGAGCAATTGGACGATAGTTGGAGGGTTGAGAGCGGTCACCCTTCTTTGGGACAGGTTGAATGTGAGCAAACTTCCAGCATGAAGGGAAGACGTTAGAGGATAAACAGAGACGAAAGAGTTTGCCTAGGCAGGGAGTCAGCACAGAAGCACAGTTTTTGAGAACAACAGGAGGAACACCGTCCGGACCGTACGCCTTATTAGTATTAAGCCTAGAGAGGGTAGAAAGTACATCTTTAGAAGAGATTAGGATATTAGGCATAAGTAAGAAAGAGGAGGGTGGAAAGGGAGGAATAGCACCGGAATCATCCAAGGTGGAGTTTCTAGCAAAAGTTTGAGCGAAGAGTTTAGCTTTGTCAGAGGAAGAAGTGATGGTTGTGCCATCAGAATGGGAAAGGGGAGGGAAAGACGAGGAAGAGAAATTGTTGGAGAGGTTTTTGGCTAGATGCCAGAAAGCTTGGAAAGAGCTAGAGTTGGATAGTTCAGTGCATTTATTATTGATGAAAGAATGTTTGGCAAGTTGAAGAACAGATTTGGCTTGATTCCGGGCAGAAACATAGGAAGAATGAGAGTCTTGAGTTTTAAGGCGTTGGTACCATTTCAATGCTTCCTCCTTATTGCGGACAGCAGTAGAACAGGCGTGAGTAAACCAAGATTTTTTAGCATTAGTCTGAGAGAAAGAGAATGGAATGTATGCTATCATGCCCGATAGGATTACCTCGGTAATGCGTTCAGCACTCTCCGAGGGTCCCCGGCCACGGAAGCAGAAATCATTCCATGGGAAATCAAAGAAGTACTGCCGGAGAGCCTCCCAGTCGGCAGCGCCAAAGTGCCACAAGCGCCGCCGGCGCCGCCGGCTAGGAGGATCGGGTGGCCGTACTGGAGAGATAGGACAGTTGACAGAGATAAGTTTATGGTCGGAGGAGCCCAAAGGAGAGAAAAGATTGACAGTATAAGAAGAAGGGTTAGAAGTTAGAAACAAGTCAAGAATGTTGGGCCAATCTCCGATGCGATCCGGGATACGGGTGGGTTGCTGAACTAACTGCTCTAGGTCATTTATGATAGAAAAGATGTAGGCTTGTTCATCAGGTGGGTCAGTAGTGTGAGAGGAGAGCCATTGGCGGTGGTGAACGTTAAAATCTCCTAAGATGGAGATTTCTGAGAAAGGAGAAATGGATAGAATGTGTTCCACTGTAGAGTTTAGATAGTCAAAGAATTTGGAAAAGTTGGTTGAGTTAGGGGAAAGATAGACAGCACAGAAATATTTAGTAAGAGAATGACAGGAAAGTTTGAGCCATAAAGTAGAGAATTCAGAGGAGTCGAAATCGGAAACACGAGAGCAAGTATTTTTCTTTCTATCTATTTACTCAGGCCCAATCCCCACTTTTCTGATTTTTTTTGGGGGGGGGGGGTGGACTCAAGACAGAGCAAGAACAGGGACAACAGAAAACAACAAACACACAAAAACAAAACACAAATTCACACACATCTTGGTCATCCAGGAGAAGACCCAGAGACCAGGGTCACCCAGGTCCCTCCAGCACTCCCCCGGCCCCCGACCACCCGGAGAGGTTCCGATCTTGGCAGGCAGACATGCAGCGAAGCCCTACCATACATACATACATAACATTTTAAGACAGAGTGCTCCACACATACGTGCAGTTTCAGTCTCTTGTCCTAATGGCGGCATTCCAGGCAACCCTGTTAAGGGCTGCTTCACTTGTCAAGTTTTTCATTTGAGATCGGCACGTATAGTCCAATTCCTGGTCTTCCTCGGTCTACCCCTTGGTGCAGCTCCCTCCACAATCACAGACCTGCATCTTTTCACCCAATTTTGTTCATCCATTCTCTCAACATGTCCATACCATCCCAGACTACTTGTACGCATCTCCTCGCTAATACTCTTTATACCTAAACGTCTCCTCAGCTCATCATTTGTTATTCTATCTTGCAGCCTGGCCCCACATCCATCTCCCTATTCTCATACGTTCCATTCTGTTGACATCCTCTACTTTAACGGCCCATGTTTCTGAGGCATACGTCATTGCACTTCTAACACATGAGGCATACACCTTTCCCTTTAGGGGGAGAGGCATTATTTTCATGGTCAGAATTGGCAGCAGTTCTCTGAACTTCCCACAGCCACATCTAATTCTAGCGACAGTGGCAGCATCGGCCCCACCACCGGCAGAGATGGTATCTCCTAGGTAACCAAATTTGTCCACCAGCTCCAATGACTTATTTCCAAAATTCACAGCCACAGACACGCTAATCGGTGCCACTTACAGGTGGCGATTTTTATTAACATACAACAACAACAGGATCATTTAACACTAGCTCGCCTTTACACACTATGCACTCAAATGTCTTGATTTCTGACTTATCCTTCGGCAGGGGTCCTTTTATTCTACTTCAGCGCTTACTCCCATGGTGCACCCAACATCAACAGATGCTACATCGAATCGAGTTAGCACCCACACCCTTTCCACACACTGCACATGGGTATGCACCGCTCTTTTCCACATTGCCTCGTTTCAATCTACAATGCATAACCTTGGTTTTGTTAATATTGACACTTAAACCCTTGCTCGCCATGCCCTCTCTTCATCTTCTGAATTTAGCCTCAGCATCTTGCACATTGTCAGCTATTAGGACTAAATCGTCTGCATAAAACAGCTCCAACGGGAGTCCATATCTAAAAACTCTAGACAGTGCCTCCAGGAGCATAATAAAGAGGAGGGGGCTTAACACTGAACCCTGATGAACTCCAACACGGACTGTAAACTCCTCACTCAGTACACCTTTCACCCTCACCGCATTTCGCAAATCCTCATACATTTTCATTATCACACGCACCAGCCACTCTTCCATACCAAGTTTCCTCATAGCCCACTGCACAACATCTCTAGGCACCCTGTCAAAGACCTTCTCCAGGTCTACAAACACAAAGTAAAGATCCCTGCCTTTTAGTAAGTATCTTTCCTGTATCTGCCTGATTATGAAGATAGCATCGGTTGTACCACGTCCTGGCACAAAGCCAAACTGCATATCATCAATGGAGATGCTTTGCCTGATCAAACCCTCAAAGACTCTCACAGACCTTCATGATTTGGTTAAGCATTTTCAGGCCCCTATAATTACCTCTATCTAGCTCATCCCCTTTTCCTTTGTATATATTTACTATTACACTTTTGTGCCAATTCTCTGGGATTTTCTCATCTTTAATAATGGTGTTTATCAACTCGGTGACTAAGCTGACACCAGTCTCCCCTGAGGCATTTATCATCTCAGCGACAATGTCAGAGCACCCTGGAGCTTTACCGTCCTTCATTTTATTGATTGTGTCGCTCACTACAGTTGGTGCTATCAAAGGAAGGGATCCAGATATTGGTTCTTCGATACTAAGCTGTTCTTTATCCCATTCAAACTCTACATTTAGCAATCGTTCATAGTGGTTCCATGTCATCTCAACCAGTAGACCATTTCAACTAGTAGCTCTCAACCAGTGCCAAATTAACCCAGACCAACCAAACCAGTGCCAAAATATAGTACTAACCTAACCTAACCTAACCGTATTGGTTGATTTGGTACTGGTTGAGAGCTACTGGTTGAAATGGTCTACTGGTTGAGTTGATTGGTCACCGTTCATAGTGTGCCTTCCATGCTTCTCTGATTTCATTTTCTGCATACACAATCTTCCCATTATCGTTTCTAACACACTGTTCACCGATAATATCCCTACTGTAATTTTTAACTCGCCTAGCTAGGTTGAAGATCCCATAGGGATTGTCAGTGTTACACACTTGTTCGAGGACCAGGTCCTTAATGCCTTTTTTAGCATTGTAAATAACTTTTTTGGCAGTTCGTTTAGCTGCCTGGTATTCCTCCTTGCTGCCTCCCTTCTTCCATTCTTTGAAGCATCTCCTTTTCTCTTTCACAGCATGCTCTACCTCATCATTCCACCACCAGAAGGTCTTATTCCTGGGGTGACCCTTTGTTTTCCCACAGACTTTGTCAGTGGCAGCGAGAAGGCTATGCTTAAGGAAATTCCATTGACTATTTATATCGGTAGGCCTAGCTTCCTTATTTCTATTCATTTCCTTCAGTTCACTATGAAACCTATCCCTAACTTCCTTGTTCTTCAGCAGCCACACTCTCCTTTTGGGCATGTATACCTTCTTGTGCTTAGGATCTCTGTATAAGCTCATGTCGCACACAAGTCGCTTATGCTGGGGGATACATTCTTTGCTCGGGATGACCTTTACATCCCGAACCAGTTTCCAGTCTTTCCTGTTAACTAAGAAGTAATCTATCTGGCTACTGGAGACCCCAGAGTTTTATGTGACCAGATGGCTCTGTCTTTTCTTGAACTTCGTGTTGCACACAACCATGTTAAGTGCAACGCAGGACTCCAGTATATATTCGCCTTCCAGATTCCTCCTTCCGTAACGATTTCCTCCATGTACTCCCTCGTATCCATCTGCAGATGCTCCCACGTGACCATTCAGGTCCCCTCCCAGGATTGTTATTTCATTCTCCGAGGCCTGAAATGACACTGACGGTGTCATTCCAGAAATCCTCTTTTATCTCTTTCTGTAGGCCAGCCTGTGGGGCATATGCAGATATCACATTCAGAATTCTTACACCAACTTTCAACTTCAAAACAATCAGCCTTTCACTAACTCTTGTAATCTGAAGCACACTTTCCGCCCACTCTTCAGCCACCAGAACACCCACTCCTTTCGCTTTATCAGTCTCACCCCCTTAGATCCTATGTCTTTTCTTTCTTCCAACAATCCACTGTACCCCATACCCTTTCCAGAGTGTTTCCTGGGCACAGCAGACGTCCACTCGCCTCCTCTCACACATCTCAGCCACTTCATTTGCACTCAAATTCAAACTACCATTATTCTCACTAGCAAGTCTGAGACTGTGGGGGGCATTTGTCCGTATGTAACGCTAAACCCCCAGCGACGCATAGGGTGCGTTGGCGTTAATTACACTTGTCCTATGTCAGAGGGTTCAGATTTGTATGGAAACTGCGTTAGTATCCCATGCAATAATACCGATGGTTGGAAACCCTCCAAGTCCAGCCGCGTGCGTGTGGGCGCACAAAAACGTGATTTTCCAGTATTTTGCCTATCCATTTCCCCATGTTAATTGCGACTCCGCCGCCTCGCAGGACCCATAAATGACCTAGGTGAGCGGTTTTTTGTGGTGTTTCCTTTATTACTAACCCATCCTATGTGTTTTCAGGAAGATTTTTTTTTTTTGACAACCTGCTGGGCCTGTAGTTTACATTTATTATAAATCAGCCGGTGCTCAGGGGGTTAATAACTTTTTCATTAGTGCTGCTGTGTAACAGTTATTCCTTCATTCTTTGGCCCTGCCCTATAAGAGTTCTGGTGTGGAGCTCATGTGGCCTGGCTGAACTGATGACATGGTAGGATATGTCTACAAGCCTTCACCTTCCTAGATTTGGGGTCTCCCCTTGCCCTTCCCTATCTCCTCTTGATTAGTTGTCTATCTTGTTCTAATCCTTTGTGCTAGCCCTAGATATAAGAGTTCTTTTGGGGAACTTAGTGTTCAGGTTAAACTAGTGTATTAAAAAATAATCCATGTCAGTTCCTAGGTCACACTGTGTTCAGCACAATATATAATCTTTATATTAACACCTTCCAGAGCAAAATCGTGATATATAACCCCCTCTCCCGCAGGCAGTCGACGCCGCTGGTGAGCTACGTGCGTGCTATCGACGTGTGGCTCCTCTCCTGCCTCACCTTTGTTACCCTGGTCCTCCTGGAGTTTGGATTAGTCATCAGGTAACACACTTGGCCCATGGAGGTTGTTAAAAATTCCATAGTTTTCAAATAGATTACAAATGGGATAGGGATTAGTAAGTGCAGACTAGTACAGCCTAGTTTCAGAAATTTATAACTGTACATCTGTGTGTATGTGTGGTATGGCACCATTGGATAAATTATTCAATTTTCAGTTGTCATAACTTATAAGTGTATATGTTTGTGCCTGTACTTAAATGTTTGTGTGAGAGATTGATAAATTAGCTGGCGAATAACTGATTACACATACTGTACTGTATTTTAACAAATACATGATTAAGAACATTGGCGTTATTAAGGCCTCCTTCTTATGGAGAGGGCTTATGTATAATTTTTCTTAATTTATGAAAATGTATGTAGCCTACATATGCAAACTTGGTTCTATTTCTTAATGTCTCTTAACCCCTTCTGTATCGATGACATATTTATTTTATCCTAGCTATATTTAGACAATTGTGTGCTGCTTAAGAAGGATCTAAGATAGTAAAAAGGGTTAATTAAGATAGTTTGAAGCCTGTTAATTGCTGGAGACCCTTCTTAAAACTGAAGAGAATTGTCTAATAGTAGCCAGCATATTGTGAAAAGGACGGCACTGGTACTGTAAAGGTTAATCTTTCACTTCCTCCCCCAGACTGCAGGAGCTGGGTAAACCAAGGACGGTCAACTCCAGGATGTGTAAGAAGAAAACAACCTTTATCACCACCAAGGTATGCTGTACAGTATTAATTAAAATGTAAAACTTGCAAACTAAACAAACCAAAATTGGGACAAGGACAATATAAAGTCAAATTAAATTATCAAAATCGCTATGTGGAAACAACGCTTACTGAAATGAAAATTATTAAATAAAAGAACACAATCCACCACATAGGGTGTACATTACTACATGAGCAAGTTAACCTGTTTCCCAAGCAAACTAATCGCACATATAACAACGCACTATCGTCACGTTAAAGGAATTAGTCAAGTTTGGGAAGTCCGGGACGTTCTGGTAAATTTTACTAAACTCTGCATGAATAAAGAAACTACATGTTAAATGTCAAAATATTATTTAAAATCAAATTTGCAACATGACAAGACATTAACAATAGTACAAAATACAAATATTGATAAGATATCTATACTATTACAAAATAATATATAAAATACAGTACAGCACTCACTAACGATAGTGCTATCGGGTAGGTACCTGTAAGCATAGCATGCCTCAAGTGACCCCTATCAATAACTACCCTACAAATAACCTACATTTATCGCACAAATAAACTAAGGAAATCGCAAAAGCAAGCAATTGATACTATCGACAATGAATATAAAAGATAACTGGTTCCTCCGGCATTGGCTATATATAATATTACATGGTAGTACAGTATATATTGTATAGGAATAGCACATTACTATTATTATACAAGATTTATCATTTATGCCTTAGATTAGATTATTCATTGTTTAACAGTGATGATGGTGTGCTAGTCCTATTAGAACAGCTTACTCTCTCAGGACCTTATTAATTCTATTGTTGACACATTGGTAATTAAAATGTAAAACTTGCAAACTAAACAAACCAAAATTGGGACAAGGACAATATAAAGTCAAATTAAATTATCAAAATCGCTATGTGGAAACAACGCTTACTAAAATGAAAATTATTAAATAAAAGAACACAATCCACCACATAGGGTGTACATTACTACATGAGCAAGTTAATCTGTTTCCCAAGCAAACTAATCGCACATATAACAACGCACTATCGTCACGTTAAAGGAAGTAGTCAAGTTTGGGAAGTTATTTATATTTGTGTTTAGTGTTAGCCAGTGGCTTCACTATTCTTTAACTTAATCAGTCAAGGAGATAAAACCCACACTATTATGATGTGCATGCATGTGTGATTTTCCTGCTAATACTCAATCTTCCCATTATATAGTAATTTACTGTATGTCCAAGATCCATCCTATCCATGCATACCAACTGCTTATGATTTTTATGACCTCGTTAGAATTTGCAAACCTATTAATTTGCTCATGTAGAAATGTACACATTATGTGGTGGATTGTGTTCTTTTATTTCATAAATTTTATTTTAGTATGCGTTATTTCCACATAGCGATTTTGATAAGTTATTTTGCCTTTATATTTTCTTTGTCCAAGTTTTGGTTTGTTTAGTTTGAAAGTTTTACTTTTTAATTACTTGTATTTATGCTATATTGTTACTACCTACTCTTAAAAAGTTCCTAATCACCTCACACATAGGTAGCATCGATTATGCCCGAGAGCCATCCAAGCGTAGACACCACCACATCACCCGAGAGCGTGTACCTGTTAAGGGCCCGGCAGGTGGAGAGTGTGGCCAGCTGGGGTTTCCCAGTTTCTTTCATCCTTTTCAACCTGTCCTACTGGTGTTGGTTCATGTTCGGTTCAGCAGCAGCCATACCCAACCTCACCAACAACACAAATTATACAATCTGATGACGGCTCATACAAAACTTGGATATTTTCAATTTATTTTCAACTATACCACTTAGGTTTTCTATTTTGGGGGATTAGTGTAAGGTTGACTATTGTTGAAAGTTGTTTTTTCTAACATGATTTTTCCCGAGACCCTTCCAAGGAAAGACACCTCCACATCATGTGGGGCCCAGTCAGGTGGAGAGTTTAGTGAGCTGAGTTTTCCCTGCAACTTTCATCATCTCCAATCTGGCCTCCTGGTGCTGGTTCATGATCAGCTCAGTGGTGGTTATACCAGTACTGCTGAGCTACGCTAATTTCACATGTTGACAACGTGGCGTGCAAGAGTATAAAATATTTTTCAACAATGATGCATATGTTTACAGAGTAGAGGGATGGGTTCACTGTTGTCTGGAGTCATCTAACTGGTATACAGTGGGCCCCGCAAGGGTGCGGTTACCTAAGTCCGAGACATGCGCGCACCCTTGGAGCTTAAGAACCTATGGGAAATTCACTATGTAGTCCGGGGACTCTTCAAACTTACCCTTTTTTCGCCCAATAACCCCTGAAAAACATGAACTAAGGAAAGAATACCTGCACAGTATAGAAATGTGATTAGATATTAGATAGAATAGGGGTATTACACTCACTTTGGATGATTTATGTATGCGTGGAGGTTGGGATGTTGGTCTTACTGAGGAGCCTCGGACCCTCAGTAAAACCAACATCCCAACCTCCACGCATACATAAACCATCCAAAGTGAGTGTAATACCCATATTCTATCTAATATCTAATCACATTTCTATACTGTACAGTAGTCCCTCGTTATCGACGTCTTTTTTATAGACGAATTTGATTATAGACGGATTGCTTTATCATAGACGGATTCGACTATCGACTGACTTTAGACTGATTCGAGTATCGACTGATATATCGACGGATTAATTGTTTATTTATATTACTCTAATATACCAACCAAAAGTGGATTAAATGATGAACAATAAGACATACAATAATAAGAAAATACACCGAAAACGAGAGCAAAAATAATTAGCCTAAAGACTTTAGGTTTTGAGTGAATCCGGATTCACCGACGATCGGAGCGTCACTTTCGACCTCCATTTTTAATGTTGTCAAAACAAGGCAGAAGCTCTAAGTCCACCCGCCTTTTACTTGCTTATTTGTGCCTGAACCTTGTATCTCTTGCGTTTATTATGGCCTCTAATGTATTCAGTGATAGATATTTGCAATATACTCTAATATGTAAGGTTATGTGTAAAGGAAACACTTAAAAGTACATAGGATAGAGACCACGGATACTGTACGTGTATGTACGGTACCGTAATGTACGGTAATGCGGTATTGACGGTTTTTGCTATCGACGGCAGTCTTAAGAACGTAACCCCCGTCGATAACGAGGGACTACTTACAGGTATTCTTTCCTTAGTTCATGTTTTTCAGGGGTTATTGGGCGAAAAAAACGCACACTTTGCTTTTTTCGCGCTTTTTTCGCACCCTTGGATTATACGCACCACACGGACATCTGCCGCACGGTTGGAGAATCGCACCCTTTTAGTGCGCACCCTTGCGGGGCCCACTGTACTCTGAGAGACCTGATGGTATATTCAAAAACCATCCCCAACCTACCCAATAATGCGAACTTCCCAAGCTGATTCTATGGCAAGGAAGACTATGATTCATTTCCATGTTTTCCCATTTTTGAGACTAGACTATTGTTTGTTGTGCATTTTTTTTTTTTATCTCAACCTGTCAAACGATGCTAACTTCACAAGTTGATGACATGACATGCAAAACTATACCCTGTTCCAAATAGGTAGTTCAGAAATCGTGAGCCCTAACCTCTGTAACACTAAAAGGGATAGAGCAAATGTGCGGTAAATTTTCCCACCTATTCTATAGCTGACCCTTCCGAAATGGTAGACATATTAGCTCAGTCAATGGGTCTTCTTCTGGGCGACTTAGATGTGTGTGATTTGTTTATTTTGTTTTTTATGTTGTGTTGTGTTGTCCCTGTTCGGGCTTCGTCTCGAGTCTGCCACCCCCAGATATGGGGTATGTGCCTGAGTATATACTGTACATGCATACATTCATACTCTAGTCCTTTGTGAGTTATAGAGGTTTAGTGATAAAGAGCTTGACATGCTTACTTTGAATAGGGTATAGTATTTTGTATTCATTAATATCACATGTAATTTACTATTTTTAGTGTTTAGGGATGGGCTAACTATTGTGCATGAGTCGACCATCTACTTCCCTCAACATGCCCAATGATTCAACAAAGCTAACTGAGGACATGGTACGCGATATATAATGCTATTTTTGAGAGTAGGGGTGAGGGTTACTATTGATGTTTATTCATGGGTATCAAAGTGACAAACTGTAATGTAAACCAGGAAAATATGATGAACTATATGGTTGTCATGTTAAATATGATGAACTATATGGTTGTCATGTTAAATATGATGAACTATATGGTTGTCATGTTAAATATGATGAACTATATGGTTGTCATGTTAAATATGATGAACTATATGGTTGTCATGTTAAATATGATGAACTATATGGTTGTCATGTTAAATATGATGAACTATATGGTTGTCATGTTAAATATGATGAACTATATGGTTGTCATGTTAAATATGATGAACTATATGGTTGTCATGTTAAATATGATGAACTATATGGTTGTCATGTTAAATATGATGAACTATATGGTTGTCATGTTAAACCTCCCACAGGCATATTTCTTGAGCTGATTTTCCCTGTCATTTTTATTCCTTTCAAATATTTTCCCATTTCCAAGAGATGAAAGATTGGTGGAATATTTATGCGTTTGTATCTAGTTCACAAACTCTGTGTTGGTGGTGTAATGGTTTAAATGCTTATGTTCTGGGTGTGGTGTCCCGAGTCGAATTCCGGGAGGACCATATGCTTTCATTAGTTTATTAAAGTGCAATGGGATTTGTAATTGATGATTAATGTTAAGATTGGGGTGTTACTTAATCCTGTGAATTTTGATCCCTCAAAATTCCCTACAATGTAGGTAACAGTAATACATACTATCTTTTCATTGAAATATTACTTGATTTTGATACCCTTGAATTTGCCAGGGGGTCATAATACAAGTTAATATAATTATGTAATTATAATTTAGGAATAAGTGTGTCATAGATATAGATCTTTATCTCTTTCAGAAGGTTGAAAGAGAGATTTTGAGACACTAGCTGTGAAAAAAGGCGGTCGAAGGCGGTCTGGGTAGGATTTTTTTTGTTTGATGTAAGGTCGGTCTGAAGGTAACTATAGTCCATTCATTCTAGGTTGGGCACAAATCATAACCTCTAATCTGTGTAACTCTAAAAGGACTTAAGTAATCGAGCAAATATTTCTACCAAATATGAAGACTTGCCAGGGAATAGGTGTGGAAATGGACAGCTCATTTGCTCTACCCCTTTTTGAGTTATAGAGGTTAGAGGTTACAATTTCTGTCCAACCTAAAATGAACGGACTATACCATGCTGCAAGATGCTCATATCCAGTTCCTTATTATTTTAACCTCTTCTTTTGACACGGTGCCTATTTTTATTCTCCCTAACGTTAGACAAATGTTTTCTGTTTAGGATGGATTAAGGATTAATTAAGATGGTTTGAACTCCATGCAATTCGTAGAGCTCCTTCCAATTCCGAGTAAAAAATAGTAAGATATAAGGAAAATGCTTCATAATACAGTACTGAAAGGGATATTATTATGTCCTTGCATTTTCCTCACCAACTCATCTCACCTCATTGTTGTTGTTGTTGTATTATTTAGTTTTAGTATATTGTATTATGTATCTCTTTGTGTTATAAGTCTCTGTGACGAAATAAGGACACTGGATGGTATCATTTGTATCCATAATATTTATTCCATATTTTCTATTATTATTCTTTAATTTAATTTTACTCTTACAATGTGATACTTATAAATAATATTTTATAATTGATGACAATGCTTCTTTCTTCCACCTGGAAGCACTTACTCTGGGAATGCATCTCTGTGATATTTCGTAGCGAGTCCGTCTATATGATCTGATCCCATGAATAGCCTGTCCTCTCACCTTTTTTTTTTTTTTTTTTTTTTTTTTTACAACTACCTCTCGGGCATAGGCTGAGAGCCGGTACATTCCACCGCTCAACACGGTGAAGCCTGTGAGGTCTTGTTCCAGTCTGGGGAGTGAGACATGCGAAGCATCCATCATGGCTCGAAGCGGCTGGTTGCTTCGCTCAAGTGCTTCACCGTCTCACCCTCCAGACTCAGACCCTCACTCTCAGAACGCCACCTATTGAGCAGTGAACTCACTAGGCATTGTCCCCCTGTAACATATTTTTAATATGGGAATATTCATACAGTGTTATTTAATCAGGGAACAATGAGGGTATTTTTTTGGCATTTCGGTGGGCTTTGTGGTAATGCACTGATACTAGATACAGCACAAATTCAATCCCAATAATATCTTCCCATTGACATATCGGGATTTGAACCCGGGTCCATTGGATTACCAATCCAGTGGCATGACCACTCCACCACACCTCCCCTACTTAACCATTCCCCTACTCCTTATTGCCTTCAATGTCAAACTGTTGTTGTTGTTGTTCCCTAAGCTGCCTGGCCGAACAGCCCCGAGTCCCTGAGGAAGGCCATGGCCACGATCGGGCTTTCCCACAGAGCTCTCATTGAGTGTAGATTGTGTTGTTGGCGTAAGTGGTTGTGTGAAATGCAGTCTTCTATGATATGTTTAATGGTATGGGGTGCTGTGTTACATCCCGGGCAGGAGTCGACAACGGAGTCATCCAGTCTCTTCTGATAGTTCAGGAGAGCTGGATGGTCCTTATTGCCTTCAATGTCAAACTGTTATCACTGTAGCCCATCTACTGTGCTAATGCCGCAAATATATATATGAGCGACTGCGTTATCTTCGTAACAGGGCTCTCTCTGCATCACATATGTTCAATGAACTTTGACTGACCTGTGTATGGTCTGTCCCTACATTTTCTTGACATATCATTGGTCTCCTAGCCTTATAAGTGGCTTTAGCTCAGAAGGCTAGTTTAACCAATTTACATCATCATTACGTGTTTGTAGGAAATTTAAATTGGGAGTCAGTGATACATTTATTGTCTTATGTTAAGTTTTAATATTAACAAATTTCCCCAGCTGAAATAATTAAAATACACTTTCATACAAAAACACATGCATACATTTGTAGTTATAAAGCCTTCACGAACATACTGTACATACTTGGTAAGCTATAAGTGAAACAAAGCAATTAGCCATATAATTCTGGTATGGCCACGAGCATGCTTTAAAAAACATATTTTGAACTATTATTGAACCCAGAAGAGAAAATATATTGATTTCTTAAATTATGGGTTTCAGCTATTATACACTTGGGTTCTCAAATCTTTGAAAACTATACTGCAGTATCTGGGATATAAAACATAAACCCTATTGTCTAGCTTGGTTTCGATACAGATACAAATTAGTAGGTAGTTATTATAGGCACTGAATGTACACTTTCGTTGATATATATTTGCTGTCAACAGAGGTTCATTAAATAAGAACATAAGAAAAATGGAAATCTGCTAAAGGCCTACTGACCCATACAAGGCAGACCCCTTCTTTACCTGCATCCCTATTAGTTCTTACATATGCCGAGAACTTCACTATAAGCTTTATCCCCTACACTACATCTATCTTATAGCTAACAAAGAATGTCACTACTGAACAACCTACCGGTATATCCTCAACACTACATCTATCTCTACTATATATGCACTGTCCCTCTTCTTGCATCAAGAGCTTTGAGTGATCAGGTTTATGGTTTGTTACTTTAATGTATGTAGGCTACTGTATGTATTATATGAGCTACTTCGTAATGTTTTGGCAGTCAAAATGGATAAACTGACTCCGCAGTATTCTCATAATGCATATGGCAGTTAGTATGTAGGCTAGTTCCTGAGTGAAATGACTGTTCGATCACCATTCCACCAACAGGCTACTCAAGAAATGATATAGGTATTATGTATCCCGTGTATGGCAGCATGTGTGAATTTACCGTTACTATACTTCATGAAAACCAACTTAACAACCAAACCACGCCCCTACAGCCACTATCCATGTCTAATATGAGATTGGTGTCTGCTTCGGTAGTATTTGAGGGGGTTTGGCCTGGCTGTCAAATTGGCTTTGTGTGGAGCATTGCAACTTCATATTATGTTAGCTCACATATGCTTAAGATTCCAGACATTGAAAGCACCTAGTTCCTGATGTATTGACAAGCAAAGCGGTACTCCAGTTCACAGTTAGCGTCATTAAGAGAAGGCTGAGTGTCGAGGCGGAGGTTGAGACAGTGCTGGTCCTCCCCCCAGTTGTTGGGTTGTGCCAGGGCCCAGTCTGAGGTAGCGATGGACCGGCCGTTGATCCACCGCCACGGTCCACGACGGTCCGTGCCACCCACCCAGATACGGTCCGTCTCTGGAAAAAGAAGCAAGCGTCAGTGTTCTGCTAAATAAACTATCAAATTGATGACAAGTGCTATACTTGGCTAATGTACAGCACGAAAATATAAGTCCTCCAACATGCCGTTGAAAAACTCTTGGCACTGCCACTAGAGGAGTAATGAATGGGTCTCCCCCAAACTATGGAAATACATTCGGGCATCAGTACAAGTTAACGTTAGTGTATTTGAGAAACTGGGTGGTATCATGTAGCCTCCACTGCATCACTGGGTACCTATACTGGCACCATGATATATGCTCCATCAACTGTTTTCACTGTGGGTTTAATTGTCTGCAAGCAATTGCATCTTTGTAACAGAATGCCTACAGCTGGTGGGTTGTAATATAGAAGAAAAAAAACATACAAATTAGCACACGTTTAACTCTAGTCAGGCGGATGGCTTAAATATACTCCAAAGCATTATTCATCTAGGCCTGGCGGGTGACAACAAAAATAATTTATGTATTGCTTTTCCATCGTACTATTCCCCGAGTAACATGGTAGTGCTGAGGGGTTGCCAGAGTGGCTAGACACAATTACGCTCCCATTCTCTCAAGCTCTCAGTGACTTCCGAAGCTTCAGAGCAGGTGCATGTTTGTATAAGCAACGAACGGCTTGTAGCTCATTCAAGCAAAACACGTTCACTTCTACATGTCGCTGAATGCTACATATGAGGTAGGAATGTGATCGTCATTTCGTCGTACAGACCATAACTCGTACTGTTTTCCATGCATAATATTTTCTTCCCTAATTCATTTTTTTTTCACAGTTTAAGCTAGTGAAATATCGCTTGGGCTGTGATACCTCAAAATATCCTACTTTGTTGTAATAGTGCTATGGATAAGGAAGAGTTACATGCATGAGGTTGACCTCATTCTAAAGCTTAGAATGGGTACTTTCACGACAAACCTTTCTTAACCCACTGAACCCCAGCTAGTTAATAATAAATGTACCACCAGCAGGTTGTGAAAACAAGTTTTTTTCCAGAAAACACCAGGAATGGGTTAGAAATGAAGGAAACCCCACAAAAACCGATCCCCTAGGTCATTAACCTCTCCGCTGCGTACCCCCTATAGTATACAGCCACCCTTGTGCGGAGGTATTTAGATGGTTTCCTTCACTCAAATCGTCATCGTACCATAAATATCATTAATACTTTTCTATATGCGCCTATTTTATGTTGATTATAAAGGTATTAACCTGTTACAGCAATAAAACAAGTGGAAACAGCGTTTGGCTGGTCAAAATCTGCAACAGAGGCCGGGAGTTGTAATCATCGAGTGTGAGCCAGCCTCCCTCTCCACTCCTCCCCATGTCTGGAGAGACACTTGCGCAATACACTCTCGCTCTTTCCCACGCTTGGTAACAAAGATGACCACGCCCTGCTAGCAACTCGCTAATGTTAGCACGAAAATATACCTAAGAATAAGGGAATAACAGGGAGAATAGGTGATAATTGAAGGGGGGGGGGGATGTGGAGGAGTGATATTTGCCATGGCCAAGGGGCAATATATATATTAACAAAAACAAAAAAAACAAAAAAAATATACTGGGCTGGTTTAAATGTTTTTTTTTTAGGCCTTGGATTATATAAGGAGTTCCGCAGCGCACCGGTACACCTTATATAAGTAGATCCGCACTTGCTGGGTTAAGGGGTCCTACGGTGCGCCCGAAAGTCTGAATAAACATGGGGAAATGGGTAGGCAAAAAAAGGTTTTTGTACGCTCGCGCGCACACGGTTGGACTTTGAGAGTTTTCAACCATCGGCATTGTTGCGTGGGATACTTACACAGTTCCCATACAAATCTAAGCCCTCTAGGTGCCATAGGACCGGAGTAATTAAACCCCGACGCAACATATGCGTCCTGGGGTTCAGCGTTACATACATTGCCGACGCACTGTTTGCGTCGCTGGGGTTCTGTGGGTTAACAGAGTTAGAGCGACCGAAACATTGTAAAATATGCACGCAATGGGGATTGTCTACTTAATAATATGCCCCTAGCACAGGGGTTAAAAAATAAGAGAGAATAATGTTCCTCTTACCTGTGGCGCCGTTCATCAAGAGGAAGGAGAAGAGTCTGGCCACAGCAGCGGGTGTGGCCAAGTCGCCCCCCATGGACTGACACTGACTCCTTGCCTCCTGCCAGGTCACATCATGGGGGCTCAGGAAGAAGCACTCGGCCAGCATCTGTTGGTACGGCGGGGGACACCACCACACTGAGAACAAAGGGAAAGATGTGAAAAATTGTGCATGGTATTGTATTAGTCACCTCAAAAAAATACCTTTCATAGGAGAAAAAGAAAATCCTTTTCCGCGACACTGGTATTTTTTTTTTTTTTTTTTAACCCGGCAAGTGCGGATCTCATCATAAGAGTTTTACCGGTGCGCTGGGGATCTCATATAATGCAAGGCCTAAAAAAAAAAAAAATAGCCCAGTATTTTTTTTTTTTTTTTTTGCCCCCTGGTCATGCCAAATATCACTCCTCCACATCCCCTCCTCCCCCCCCCCCCCTTCAATTATCACCTATTCTCCCTGTTATTCCCTTATTCTTAGGTATATTTTCGTGCTAACATTAGCGAGTTGCTAGTAGGGCGTGGTCATCTGTGTTACCAAGCGTGGGAAAGAGTGAGAGAGAGACTACCACGTAACAGTGTCTCTCCAGTCGTCGTGACGGCTGGCAGGCTGCCTGAGCCATAAGTTATGTAACTCCCGGCCTCTATCGCCGATTTTGACCATCCAAACGCTGTTTCCACTTGTTTTATTGTTGTAACAGGTTAATACCTTTATAATCAACATAAAATAGGCGCATATGGATAAGTATTAATGATATTTATGGTACGATGACTATTTGAGTTTAGGAAACAGTCTAAATACTTCCGTACAGGGAGGGGTGGCCAATACCCCACCTATGCAGCGGAGAGCTTAATTGTCAGATTCCGGGAGGAACGTTGGATTCGCCCAGTAAAACTTTCCGCGAACGTCGCCGTTCTTGGGTTAAAGTATCTGTAACAAGGACACGCTCTAACCCTGTCAATCAAGATAGTGCACGGTGTTAAAAACTGCTTCATTTCCTGTGAGATTTAGGTACATATAATAAGATACACCTACATATGCACACGTAACAGGAATTCACAGTCGTATACATACTGAACAACATTTACCTACCAAGTGCTAGGAAACTTGTGGCCAACTTAGTGCTACAATTTTTTTTTTTTTTTTCACTAAGTGACCTTATAATAAATAGCCTCAAAATTCCTTTCAGTTTGTCAAATAATACCATCAGAATCATATTTTTGTGTTGCATGATATAGTTAGTAATAGGATAATTCACACAGGAGTAGGGGAACTTTATCGTCAAACCTGCTACACTGACTCCAGCATTGAGGAACTAGGAGGAGTGGTGGTCAGGCCTTCGTTGATGAAAAAGCTTTACTCCCATGCCTATATTTATCTTGCATGGTATTATTTTAGTGGTCATTTTAGAAATGTATGGCATATGGCACTAGCACTGGGGATGAAATTTTATTAAAATATATGGTATATACTGTACATACCAAGATGTGTGTGAATTTGTGTTTTGTCTGTGTGTTCATTGTGTTATGTGTTTTCCCTGTTCTTGCTCTGTCTTGAGTCGGCCACCCCCCAAAAAAAAGAAAAAATTTGGAAAAGTGGGGATTGGGTCTGAGTAAATAGATAGATAGACATACATACATACACAAATTTAAAGACCGAGTGCTCCACACGAAGCATGGTTCCGGCCTCTCATCCTAATGGCGGCATTCCAGGCAACCCTGTTAACCCGGCAGCTACGGGGAGACTTTTAAGATCCTAGGCCTAAAATAAAAAACTTTTAAAAGACCCCAGTAGCACTTAAACATTTTTTTTCCCCCTCCATACCTCATATCACTTCTCTACATCTGTCAAAGTCTCCTCCTCCCCCCCCCTCCCCCCCCTTCAATTATCACCTATTTTCCCTGTTATTCCCTTATTCATTGGTATATTTTCGTGCTAACATCTGCAAGCCGGTTGCAGGGTGTGGTTATGTGAGTAGCGAGTGTGTTAGGTAAGGTACAGGGTGGGGTGAGACTCTCGGTCATGCTCTAGAGCTCGCGAGAGGTGGGGTTGCCTCGCTCTGCTCCACATTTCATGAATGGGCCGCTCCGTATTTATTCGCGATTTTGACCATACAAATACTATTCCCACTTGTTTTATTGTTACAGGTTACTATCTTCATATTAAACGTAAAATAGGCGCATATGCATAAGTATTAATTATATTTATGGTAGATTAACGATTTTATTGAGGAATGTATCGAAATACCTGCGCACAGGGGTGTGGTGTATACTACAGGGGCCTTGCAGCTGGGAGGTTAAGAGCTGCTTCACTTGTAATTTTTTTTAATTTAAGATCAGACTACAAAGTCCGATCCCATGTCTTCTTGTTCCGCTGCTCCGTGGTGAAGCTCCCTTCACATTCATGGACTTGTATTTTTTCACCCAGCTTAGTTCATTCATCCTCTCCACATGTCCAAACCATCTAGGCCTGCTAGTACACATCTCATCACTGTATCTCTTGATCCCTAACCTTCTCCTTAGCTCTTCACTTGACACTTCATCCTGCAGTTCAGCATCACACATCCATCTCATCATTCTCATGTCATTGCGTTCTATTTTGTTGATATCATCCGCTTTGACAGGCCACGTTTCTGAAACATATGTCATTGTGCTTCTAACGCATGAAGCTTACACCTTTCCCTTCAAGGGGAGAGGGAATCTTCTCATGGTGAGTAGTGTTAAAAGTTCTCTAAAAAAAAATCCAAAGCCGCATCTTGTTCTGGCGATAGTGTCGGCCTCTTCCCGTACTTGTAGAGGGGAGGAGGGTGTGTGAGGGAAAGTTACTCACCATATTTTGTACGCAGAAAGGGAAGAATCACGAAAATACGAGGAATAATAGCCAATAATTGAAGAGGGAGAAAGGGGTGGTAGGAGGGGGGAGGTACTGGAGAGTGATTATACTACTTTTTTTTTTTTTTTTCCTCTATATTCCAACTATTCCCTCTCGGGCATAGGCTGAGAGCCTGTACATTAAACCGTTATGAACGGTGAAGCCCGTGAGGTCTCGTTCCAATCTAGGGAGTGAGACGTGTGAATCACTTTTTAGCTGCAACCAGTCCCTGCCATCTTGCCTTCGCAAGATGCATGGGGCTTAGTTGGTCACTCACGGCTCAAAACAGCCCCATCTCTGAAGCTGCTTCGCTCCAGTGCTTCACTAGGCATCTTATGTATACAAGTCACTTAATTTGGAGAGAGCAGCTATACGGTCATTCACAGCATCTTCGAATATAGTTGAGCATCTTCTATGCTATGAATCGGTGACGATATAGGGGGTATTTTCTTGTGTGGGTGTAGCCAGGATACTTATAGAACAGCAGGAACGATCAGATCACATCAGAAAAATGTTGACGTTTGGCGTGGACTCGATCCGAGGTCCTTTTGGTCTGCAGTCCACGACGCTATCCACTGTGGGTGTGAATGGGATCTGCCTCGTGTGGGCTGGTCAGCCTTATGCAAATTTCCAATTTCTTTTGTTCTTAACCCTTAAAGATCGGGGGCGGACTTAAGTCCGCCTCCAATTTGCAGCAAGTTAGGAGCATTATTAAGGCTTTTAAAGGGTTAAAATAGAGTGCAAATGGCCAGGAGCGCAGCGGGCCAGACAGCCGACTCCCAGGGCTTACAGCCGCCCATTAACTCGTGTTCTCGAGAGGCCGGCAGTGCAGCCAGTAGTGAGCATAGCTGGAAAAAGATGCCGCTATATGCTAAACTCCCATGTTACGTTATCACTGTATGAGAACCACGAGTGCTACGTAGCTCGTTCTGGTCTCATTTTGAAGCTTTTAGCGCCTAGTTTTTTGTTGAATAAATTTCTTTTCATTCAGATACTTGATTTATCATTCAGGAGGGCCTGAATATGCCCAAATAAGCCCAAAACCCCCTGCTAGACAAGGGTTAACTTATAAATAAACCTAATTAATGAAATCGATGAAAATAATGAATAGGCCTACATGTGGTACTCCAAGGATTCGAACATAGGATACTCACACCTAAATTCCGCACACTAACCATTACACTATCATGATAATACTGTATATATACATACAAGTTTAAAGACCATTTTGTCCACAGAGAATGTGGCTACAGTATGTCCTAAATGGCGGCTTTCTAGGCGGCACTGTCAATGGGCTGCCTCTGTTGTCAAGTTCTTTATTATGAGATCAGACCAGAGTACCTGATCCCACGTCATTCTAGGTCTACCCCTACTCGGTGCTCCCCACACGTTCACAGTCCGGCATTTCTTCACCCGGTTCTGATCATCCATTCTCTCCACGTGTCCAAACCAACCAAGTCGGCTCGTGCGCATCACTTCACTGACACTCCTAATGCCCAGACGCCGCCTTAATTCCTCACTCAATACCCCATCCCTGAAGTTAACCCCACATATCCATCTCACCATTATCTTCTCATTCTGTTCCATCTATTGATATCCTCCGCTTTAACCGGCCATGTCTCCGAGGCATAGGTCATCGCACTCCTTACACACGAGGTATACACCTTCCCTTGAAAGTGAAGTGGGAGCCCTCACATGGTCAGGAGTGGCAACAGCTCTCTAAACTTCCCCCAGCCACTTCTGACTCTAGCAATGGAGTCGGCTTCAGCGCCACCTCCGGCGGAAACCGTATTTTCAGAATTTATTCACACTCCAGCGTTAGATTGTTGAAATCAACACTAACAGGCGGGTCATTTAACACAAGTTCTCCTTGCACACTGCACATTCAAAGTCTATGATTCTTGTAAAGGTCCTCTAGCTCCAATACATCTCTTGTGTACACAGTCACTACAGACGCAACATTGAATTGAGTTACTTCCCACCCTCTTCCCACATACTGCGCATGGATAGTCGCCGCTTCTTCCCATAGTTCCGCGCCCTACTCTGCTAATCATGACTTTTGTTTTATCTATGTTAACTCTTAGACCCTTGCTTGCCATACCCTCCCTGCATCTTTTGAACTTTGCCTCTGCTTCCTGCGCACTATCTGCGATAAGAACTAAATCATCTGCATATAACAACTCCCATGGGAGTTCTGTCCTAAAGACCCTTGACAGAGCCTCCAGGACAGAGCCTCCAGCTTCGACATCGTTGTTCCACCACCAAGAGAACTTATGTCTGGGTGGCCCCTTTGTTTTGCCACAGACTTTGTCTGTGGTATGAAGGAGGCTGCATTCTATAAAGTTCCATTTGCTATCAACATCATGTAGCCTAGCACCTATTCTTCTTTCAATTTCCATAATGTTGTGAAATCTGTCTCTGTACTCCTCTTTTTCCAACAACCATAATTTCCTTTTTGGCAAATTTACTTTATTTCTAACAGGAACTCTGCTTATAGGCACATATCACAAACTAGAAGCTTGTGTTGGGGGATGCATTCTTCACCTGGTATGATCTTAGTATCTCTAACCCATTTCCTGTCAGATTTGCTGATCAGGAAGTAGTCTATCTGGCTACTGGACTATAGTAGACTATATTACTGAAAGACGATTACCCAATGCCTTGCTCAAGGGAAATAGAACCGGCTACGAGTGTATGTGAAAAACCTTCGTGCCTGAGCGGTAGACTGAACTTGGGTCTCCCAGGTGGAAGACCTAGACGTTTTCCACTACACCACCGAGCCAGTTTAACTACAATATTAATTAAAAGAAAACATATTTAAAGTTAATAGGATAAAAAATCATCTTGATAACAGTAGATCTTAAATTTTATTGATAATCTTATTTAATTCATATCACTCCCAACACTAAACGCTCCCAAATGAAACGAATGAAAGTATGTGATCCTTCCCGGATTTGAACCTGTGATACCATATACAGGACTTAAACACTAGCAATTATACCACCAAGACAGTTAGGCTATTGAGATTAATTAATATGATACCATCTCCTTGGGAGGAATGAGCAGTGTTAAACTTTAATGGTTATTTTGAATTTATTAAAGTATCAGCAGGAAATTATTTTTATTTTTAACCCTTTCCCTGCGAGAGACGTTCCCGAACGGCATAGCAATTTACAGCAATCTACAGGCTTTTAAAGCCTTTAAAATAGAGTGCAAGGGAGCGGGAGTGCGACAGGCCACACGTTCTTCTCTCAGCCAGGCAGCTGAGTCGTGAGATATACAGTGCTGCCAAAGGCAAATGTAGCGAGAATTGGCTCATTTTAGCGAATGTCTATGGTAGCGCTGCGGGTGAACCTGGCGAGCTACGAAGCTCATTCTGGCGTCATTTTGAAGCTATTTTCGTCTAGTTTTCGGCTGAATACATTTAATTTCATTGACACTTACCTAATCAATCAGGAGTGCCTGAATGAGCCCTAATATGGCGGAAATATGCCTGCAGCGTAAGTGTTAATACGATGACAGTGCATCCTTGTACAGGTATTGAGTATTAATTCTTCACGTGTGTGGGGAGGATCCTCTCGCACAGCATTTCTAGACAAATCAGAAAGGAAAGTCTTTCATACCATTAACTCCCGTCCACTCACCGACTCTGCAATCTCTCACTCTTTGCCGAAATGTTGCATCTCTCGCTATTCTATCGCTACACAATCCCACCCCTACTCTGTACAACTCTCCAACTCCAGAGTGAAACGTTACTCCTAATCTTTCTTCTATTCAACAGCTGAGGTCTGGAACTCTCTCCCTGAATCCATCTTTCCCTCATCCTATGACTTAACTTGTTAAGTCAGTCTAGTTAACCAGTCTAGTTCAGTCAGTGACAGGAGAAGGTTGTGTTAATCTGAGCTCCTACCCGGACCACTTACCAGTGACCTTTAGTGACCATTACACCTACCTGTGTTTGGGGGCAGTGCACTCGTGTTATATAAAAGTGTTATAGCTCAGTTTTTAGCTGTTAGTTTACTTGTTTTTGTTTTTCTGTACTTAGTTTCTTGCTCCTCGCTAAGCTTATTGGGATCATGGCAGGTATGGAGTGCGAGTCTCTAACTGATCTGCATCATCTTATTCTCCAGGTAAGAGAGGAGATGGTTGTGGTGAAGGAAGAGGTCTTGGCTCTAAGGGAGGTTAATGTTAAACTTCAGAGGGAAGTGGATTTGATTAAAGACGAAAATCTAGCTTTCAAGCTTAGCCAAGAGGAAATAAAGTCAAGTAAAGGGAAAAGGGAGGAAGTTGATGAACAATTGTATTCATGGCAGGTTGTTAAAAATACGGGTGGGAAAGTCACACTCAAGAAGCAGGATAGTAGAATAGGTATGAGTGTGACAAATACATTCTCTCCTTTGCGAGACGAATGTGAGGGAAAAGATAGTCAGGATAAGAGAGGGATAACCGAAGTGCCTGCCGCCGACTCAGCTCCAACCTCTGACGCTGTGCTACCTACCACCACCACTACCACCACCACCAAGGGAGCTTCTGCCACCACCGGGGGTTCTCCAACTGCAGCTGCTGGATCCTCCCGAGGGAAATGTAAGTCTGTGTCCCGAGAAGGTAAGTCTGTGTCGATTGTGGGCGACTCCATGGTAAGACATTTAGTTAGGGCTACCCGCACTAAACTTAGGAAGGTTGTGTGTCTGCCTGGCCATGGAGTTGGGAGGGTTTTAGAGAAGATGGACCACATCTTGGAAGATAGTGGAGATAACCCCATTATCTGTCTCAGTGCCGGGAGTAACGATGTTGGTAAGGGTAGAAGTGAGGAACTGCTGCAGCAGTATCGGGATGTGTTAGATAAAGTTAGGATGAAGGGAGGGATCCCTGTAGTAGATTGTATCCTACCCAGAAGAGGAGTTCCCAAGGAATGGACATCCAGGGCGATTGGTGTCAATTGCCGTTTGGAGAAATATTGCAAAGAAAAGCAATACCATTCATTGCTAACTGGGATAGTTTCTATGGGAGAGATGGGATGTACGCAAGGGATGGGGTTCATCTTTCACGGTTAGGGGTTTCTACATTAGCTAGTTCTTTAGATAGGGTGGTTGTGGGGTTTTGAACAGAAATATTGAGAGTGTAAATGAGAGGTTAAATGGAACAATTTTAGCGTCAGGCGAAAGCGATAAGGATATTCAGTCTCATGCTAAAAATGATGACTATAATGCAAATGATAGTAGTGATGGTGCAACGGAAGATGGAAATGTCGCTAAAAACAAAGGTAAATTAGGTATAAAGAAAAGAAGTAAATTGAGAGTATATTACACAAACTGTAGGAGTCTATGTAACAAAATGAACGAACTTAGAGCCCTTGTTAGCAAAGAAAATATAGACATAATAGCGCTAACTGAAACGTGGATTAATACAGAAACCAGGCATTTTTTAGCAGAATTTGATATACCAGGATATAGTTTGTTTAAATATGACCGAACAAGTAAGAGGGGTGGCGGTATAGCAGTGTTTGTCAGGAGTACATTAAAAAGCTGTATTAAATCAGGTATTAGACTAAATAACGATAATGAAAGTGTTTGGGTAAAGGTTAACGAAGGTAGTGAGACCATAGTTATTGGAGTTATGTATAGACCGCCAAATATGAGTAGAAATGACGGAACGTCATTATGGGAGGAAATTAAAATGGCATCAAGGTTTAGCAATGTGTGCATTATGGGGGATTTTAATTTTCCGAATATAGATTGGCAGCATCAAATAGGAGACTCTGATTTTGAGGAGTTTATAGAGGTAGTACAAGATAGTTTTTTATTTCAATTCATAGATACGCCGACTAGAGGTAATAATATTCTCGATTTAGTTTTCAGTAACAATGAACATATGGTAAATAATGTAGAAATAGGGGACCACCTAGGAAATAGTGACCACAATTCTGTGTATTTTAATATACAATGGAAAGGTAATACCAGAGAGAATACAACATTAATACCTGACTTTAGAAAAGCCAATTATGGTTGGTTAACCTCTGAAGTGCGCATGGGGGTAATTGGAAACGTCCCCCTGTGCTGACGTATTTGAGGTGTTTCCGCCACTAAAATATTCATTGTGCCATTAATAGCATTAATACTTATCCATATGCGCCTATTATGGGTTGATTATAAAGGTATAAACCTGAAACAACAATAAAACGAGTGAAAACAGCGTTTGGATGGTCAAAATCGGAGATATAGCCCGCGAGTTGTATAATGTATGGGTGAGGCAATCTGCTTTCCCGCCAATTTCCCCCAAGGCCACTGAGACACAGTCGATCGATACTCTCTCTCTCTCTCTTGCACTCGCTTGCTATCAGTGATGACCACACCCTCCAATCGGATTTCTAATGTTAGCACGAAAATATACCTCAGAATAAGGGAATAACAGGGAAAATAGGTGATAACTGAAGGAGAGGAGGAAAGTGGGGAAGGAGGGGAGGTAGAGGACTGAGATTTTGCATGGCCCAGGGGCCAAAAAAAAATAAAAAAAAAAAAAAAAAAAAATATAAATATATTTTTTTTTTTCGATGTCAAAAGTTGATTTTTATTTTCTCTGACTCTTAAGAGTCTTCCCGCAGTGCGCCGGGGGAACTCTTAAGAGTCTCCCCGCAGCTCCCGGGTTAAGAAGAGCCCTATTAGCGGACCCTATGGTCAAAAAATTAAGTCGATCCAGGTTGAGTGTACCCCTTCTCAGGCACCTGTCATCTTAAGTCAGGAAGAGACGTCAACCTTGGTAGATACATACGATAATTTTATCAAGTCAGTATTCAATGCACAAAATAAATACATCCCCAAAAGAAAATTTAGATCAACACAGAACCAACCCAAATGGATGAATAATAGACTATTAGATCTTCTAGGACAAAAGAGAGGAATATATAGAACAATTAGAAAAGGCGAAATTCACCTACTTGCTTACTATCAGAATCTATCAAGACAGGTAAAAAAGGATATTAGGAAAGAAAAAAGAAATTATGAAATTAAGGTTGCCAATGACTCAAAAAATAATCCTAAAGCTTTTTACCAACTATATAAATCCAAGGTTAGAGATGTAATTGGTCCCCTTAAAACTTCGATAGGAGAAATGACAGAAAATGATTTAGAAATGTGCAGTACATTAAATAGTCAATTTCTTTCCGTTTTCACTAATGAAAATTTGGCACAGTTTCCAGAAGTCCGTAAGGTATATAGCGATAGTATAGAAAATAGGTTAAGTACGGTTACTATAAGTAGAAATGATGTGCTTAAGGAAATTGACAGACTGAAACCTCATAAATCGCCTGGTCCTGATGAGGTATATGCTAGAGTATTAAAAGAATGTAGGGATGAGTTAAGTTACCCATTAACATTTTTATTTAACAAGTCATTGGAGACAGGTATAGTTCCAGAAGCTTGGAAGCTTGCAAACGTAGTTCCGATCTTCAAAAAAGGTGACAAATCAATAGCATCCAATTACCGTCCCATTAGTCTTACATCAATCATAGGAAAGCTACTAGAGTCAATTATTGCTAGTAAAATTAGAAACCACTTAGATACATTTAATTTAATAAATTCTTCTCAGCATGGATTCACTCAGGGACGTTCTTGCCTTACTAATTTGCTTAGTTTTTTCTTAGAGGTATATGAAGCAGTAGATAATGACAAGTCATATGATATAATATATTTAGATTTCAGTAAAGCTTTCGACAGAGTCCCCCATGAGAGACTGATGAGAAAGGTTGAGGCGCATGGAATAGGTGGGGCGTTGTTGGGATGGATTAGGTCATGGCTAATTGGTAGGAAGCAGAGAGTCAGCATCAATGGTACGAAGTCAGAATGGGGAGCAGTCAAAAGTGGTGTCCCCCAGGGATCTGTATTAGGTCCTCTGTTGTTTGTTATATACATAAATGACCTTGATTTAGGTATAACTAGTAGGATAAGTAAATTTGCAGACGATACCAAAATGGGGAGAACAATTGATTCAGATAGAGATATAGAGTGCCTCCAAAGGGATCTAGATACCTTACACGAATGGTCAGTAAATTGGGAGATTAAGTTTAACATTGACAAATGCAAGGTATTAAAGATAGGGAAGATGCATACAAATGTTAAATATAAACTAGCTAATGTGGAATTAGAAAACTCGAATTGTGAGAAAGATCTAGGTGTGTTTGTTAGCAATTATTTGAAGCCTAGACAACAGTGTATAAGCGTTCGAAACAAGGCAAACAGGATTCTCGGGTTCATCTCAAGGAGTGTGAGTAACAGAACTGCTGATGTTATCTTAAAACTTTACTTGTCATTAGTGAGACCCCATATGGATTATGCTGTTCAATTTTGGTGTCCTTATTACAGAATGGACATAGATTCATTGGAGAGAGTACAACGTAGAATGACAAAAATTATCCATAATATTAGAAATCTTCCGTATAAAGAAAGGTTGAAGAAATTAGGCTTACATTCGTTAGAGAGACGCAGAGTTAGAGGGGATATGATAGAGGTGTTCAAGTGGGTTAGTGGGATTAACAAAGGGGACATGACAAATGTACTAAAGCTCAGTGATAGCGAAAGAACTCGTACCAATGGTTTCAAATTAGATAAATTTCGTTTCAGAAAAGATATAGGCAAATATTGGTTTGGTAACAGAGTTGTAGATGGGTGGAATGGACTACCAAGTGCTATAGTGGGATTAAAAACGATAGGGAGCTTTAAGATAAAATTGGATAAGCATATGGACGAGAAGGGTTGGGTGTGAAGGGGGATCAGCAGGGTTGGGCCAATCAGCGCTCTGCAGACCCCCGTAATCCTGCGTTAATCTCTAACCGTTTTGGTAAGATGATCCTCAGGGTATTAGAGTGTTGAGCCTATAATTGGGCTTTGTAATTGGGGTTGTGTGGGACAGGGATCTGCCTTGCTTGGGCCAATCGGCTTTCTGCAGACTCCCATTTTCTTATGTTCTTATGTTTTTATGTTTCAAACTCTGTGTGTCCAGACATTTTGGCTCGAATGTTCCTTAATTGATTTTGGCCCTGTCCCTCTCTTAACTCTTGGGGAGGCACTCGTCACAGGCAGTTTTGCCTTTTATCTCCCTCATCCACGTAAAAAAAAAAAAAAAAAAAAAATTGCACTCACACACACGCTCTCTCTCTCTCTCACGTTAATCACCTTGCGAGCAGAAGGTCTTGATATCCCTGGTGTTGTTGAGGAGGTGATTCAAGAGTCTGGTTTGGTACTGTAGGGTGGCCTGGGCGATGTTCACAGCCGTCCGCAGCTCAGCCCAAGCCTCCTCAGCATCAGGGAGGGTGGTGGAGGAGGAGGAGGAGTCAGCACTAATACCATAAACACACCATAACAACAACACCACCACTAGCATCACTACACCCACACATGACTGACGCCCCATCTTACCAGGAAACGTGAACCCTTGAGATTATTATTAATGTTGCAGACAGCCTTTCTTAATCTTCGTTACTATCTTCCGGGAAACCTTGAGAATATTTTTAAACTTGCAGACAAGCTTTATTTTATGTATTATAGATCGTGAACCCTTGAGAATACTACTACTACTATTAAACTAGCTATCTTTCTTCCTTCGTATCTGTAACGTATTTTTTTCTTAGCTACGATATATCTGTTTCTTATTGTCACTTTTTTTTTTTTTTTTACAAACTGTCTTTTTATGTTCTCTTTTTCTTTCAATCTCGCTTTCTCTTTTCTACAATGTATCTTTCCTTTCTTAGCTTTTCTCCTTAGCTTCCACTTCGATTCCTTTTCCTTGGTGTCCTCAATCGAAACCAACTTATATATCTTGTCGTTTTCTTTCAACACTGTAATTCACAAGTAAAGGTACGTTACACGTTCTTGATGTGGTTGCTAAAATATGCTAAATCAGCTATCCCACTAGTGTACGTTCACACTAATTAGAAAGAAGACATATTATGTTTCTATAGTCAGGATGGTGATCAGGTACTCGGTACTTCACATATTTTCCCAAATACCCCAAAACAGCTATGATTAGTTTTGTCACAAAGAAGTAGACTAATATATAAGCACTCGTTAGTACGAATCCATTTACGCCGCCGTAGCTTGAATGATTATAACTCACCAGAGAACAAAATATGTATACGTCACTCGTTAGTATCACTTATTTTACGACACCATAGCTGACACGATTATAACTGACGATTCCCCAAGATGTGCCGAGGAGGGAGAGGATGTGGCTGTGTGTGTGTCTAGTAGGAAGGGTGAAGCTGCAGTGAGATGGGCGAGGCTATGAACATTATGAGGCAGCTCTGCACTTAAACCATGGACCGGGTAAAGAATAGGTCACTTAAATTATGGGGGGATGGGCGTATTTATTTTCTCATTTATGTATCTTTTTTACTACTTTGTTTTTGATAATGTTTTGTATTTACCTCCCTAGACCTCCATCAAGCTTACAATAACACCAGCCCAAGACCCTCCCAAGATAAATCTACATTTTTCAATAAAAAAATGGCCCGGCCGAAGGCCGATTCCTCCAAAATTACAGGCTTGCTATCGCTCGCCAGGAAAGAATCGACGCCTAAATGGCACGAAAGGTCTTAATATTGACAAAGAAATGGGGCGTAAAATCATCAACTCGCCAAACTAATGGGCCGAACGTCTTAAAATCTGAAAACTAATGGGCCTAGACATGAGGGAGAAGAGGGCCCAGAAAAACCAGCCCATCCCCCCTTAACAATTGCTCCACCTCACATTTACACTGCCCGCAAATTGAGTCGTAAATCCTCTTTAATATTTTCTCAAGGTCTAGGGTAGGGTATATACAGACTAATAACACACATAACAAAGCCACTCTAACAGCTTAATCCTCTCTCTCTCCAACACCCCTTCTCCCCTCTCTATACACTCTTCAGGAAAAAAAAATGAAAATACGAGGTGCCGTTGTAAAAATGCTTATCCCTCAATATCTTCACCTATACAGACTAATAACACACATAACAAAGCCACTCCAACAGCTTAATCCTCTCTCTCTCCAACACCTATTCTCCCCTCTCTACACTCTTCAGTAAAACATGTAGAAAAGTAGGAAATAGCTACGAGGTGCCGTTGTAAAAATGCTTATCCCTCAATACCTTCACCTCACCTGACCTGAGGGGATAGTCGGATAGATGATTTGTTTAGTATTATTGTTAAGGTTAATGTGAGTTTAATGGCAACCGGTGTTCTTGATGGTAGGTATAAATGAGAGTTAATGTTGTTTTTTAGTAGTTAAATGGCAGCTCGTGACTCGGGTTATCAGCTCATTCACACGAGAGCTTTCTCTAGCAACTTTCTTTTGCAACAATGGTCTGATAGATTCCGAAATATGCATTTATTATAATTCTGTCGCCTAAAATCATTCACCATCAGTCTAGCTGCTGACACTAGCGTCAAAATGTTCATAAATATTGCCAGAATCAAGTTAACGCTTATATATTGCCGAAAAAAAGCGCTCGTGTGAAATTGCCTCCATCTCATAGCCCCTACCTAATGTTTAATTGATGACGTATTTTTTCACTGTATCCAGGCTAGCATTATCCGATTTTGCACAACTTAGGGAGTAGCTCTAATTATCAGATCCCCCGCAAAACTCCATAAATTCGTAAAATGTTAGCCCGAATAAAAGTAAAAGAGGCCTAGTCGTGAGGTCAAGTGTTTAAAGACAGTGGTAGGAGTGGATCCGACACAACTCTCAATTATTAGGTTTAAGGAGAGGAAGGTTAAGGGGAGCTTTGGTTGTTTGATGGACCTCCGTCTTTCTCATGTTTAGCCCCATTAGTTTGGATATTTAAAAACGGTTGCTCCATTAGATTGGCGACTTTAGGACCTTTTGTGCTATTTAGGTGTCGATTTTTTTTCTGACGAGCGATAGCGAGCCTGTAATTTAGGAGAGACCGGCCTTTGGTCGATATATGTTTATTTGGATGGAAGCTCTTGAGAATATTAGGAGAGACCGGCCTTTGGTCGATATATGTTTATTTGGATGGAAGCTCTTGAGAATATTAGGAGAGACCGGCCTTTGGTCGATATATGTTTATTTGGATGGAAGCTCTTGAGAATATTAGGAGAGACCGGCCTTTGGTCGATATATGTTTATTTGGATGGAAGCTCTTGAGAATATTAGGAGAGACCGGCCTTTGGTCGATATATGTTTATTTGGATGGAAGCTCTTGAGAATATTAGGAGAGACCGGCCTTTGGTCGATATATGTTTATTTGGATGGAAGCTCTTGAGAATATTAGGAGAGACCGGCCTTTGGTCGATATATGTTTATTTGGATGGAAGCTCTTGAGAATATTAGGAGAGACCGGCCTTTGGTCGATATATGTTTATTTGGATGGAAGCTCTTGAGAATATTAGGAGAGACCGGCCTTTGGTCGATATATGTTTATTTGGATGGAAGCTCTTGAGAATATTAGGAGAGACCGGCCTTTGGTCGATATATGTTTATTTGGATGGAAGCTCTTGAGAATATTAGGAGAGACCGGCCTTTGGTCGATATATGTTTATTTGGAGGGAAGCTCTTGAGAATATTAGGAGAGACCGGCCTTTGGTCGATATATGTTTATTTGGATGGAAGCTCTTGAGAATATTAGGAGAGACCGGCCTTTGATCGATATATGTTTATTTGGATGGAAGCTCTTGAGAATATTAGGAGAGACCGGCCTTTGGTCGATATATGTTTATTTGGATGGAAGCTCTTGAGAATATTAGGAGAGACCGGCCTTTGGTCGATATATGTTTATTTGGAGGGAAGCTCTTGAGAATATTAGGAGAGAGACCGGCCTTTGGTCGATATATGTTTATTTGGAGGGAAGCTCTTGAGAATATTAGGAGAGACCGGCCTTTGGTCGATATATGTTTATTTGGATGGAAGCTCTTGAGAATATTAGGAGAGACCGGCCTTTGGTCGATATATGTTTATTTGGAGGGAAGCTCTTGAGAATATTAGGAGAGACCGGCCTTTGGTCGATATATGTTTATTTGGATGGAAGCTCTTGAGAATATTAGGAGAGACCGGCCTTTGGTCGATATATGTTTATTTGGAGGGAAGCTCTTGAGAATATTTGTTTAGCTTGATTAAAGTCTTGAGAGGAAACTAAAGAAAATAATATATAGATAAATACATGGACAAATAAGATCCATATCTCCCGTTAAGGCGTTGTTGTGTGTGGCCTTCACTAACCATCACACAAACTCCACCACCATACAGGACCCATATAGGGGACCTATAGGGGAGGTGTGGTGGAGTTGTCTTGCCACTGGACTGGTAATTCAATGGACCCGGGTTCAAATCCCGATATGTCAACGGGAAAATATTATTGGGATGGAATTTGTGCTGTACCTAGTATCGGTGCATTACCACAAAGCCCACCGAAACGCCAACAAAATACCCTCATTGTTCCCTGATTAAATAGCACTGTATGAATATTCCCATATTCAAAATAGCCTACAGGGGCACAATGCCTAGCGAGTTCATTTCTCAATAGGTGGCGTTCTGAGAGTGAGGGTCCGAGTCTAGGAGGTGAGACAGTGAAGCACTGGAGCGAGGCAGCTTCAGAACCCCCTTTGAATGGGTAGACGTCCTCCTATGCTGAACAAAATAGTCTAACAGTAGCAAGAATATAATGAAAAGTACATCACCGGTACAGAAGGGGTTAATTTAATTTGGGGGGTTATCTGTATTAGAATCACATTAAAACTAATTATCCCATTAATAAATTCCCCATATAACAGGCT
This sequence comes from Paralithodes platypus, assembly GCA_032716605.1. Classification (NCBI taxonomy): domain Eukaryota; kingdom Metazoa; phylum Arthropoda; class Malacostraca; order Decapoda; family Lithodidae; genus Paralithodes; species Paralithodes platypus. The sequence goes on along the minus strand of CM064519.1, from coordinate 13,924,838 downwards.
GGTTTAGTCATATTTTCCCATATAATTAAATATGTATTCATTTTGGTATGTGGTTTGTTGACTTTGAATATAATTCCATCAACGAATATATTTTGTATAGTTATATCTATATTAAATTTAAGGAAGATCCCCTGCTTTTTTTACCCGTATCCTAAAGGGCCATGACACAAATTAGTGCTTAAGGCGAGGTTTGTTTTTGCTGGACCCCGTTCTCCCTCATGTTTAGCCCCATTAACTTTGACATTTTAAGATGTTTGCTCCATTAGTTTGGCGATTTTAAGATCTTTCGACCCATTTCTTTGTCAATTTCAATTCCTCTTGTGCCATTTATGTGTCGATTTAGTTTTCCTTGCAAGAGATAGCGAGCCTGTATTTTAAGCCTTCGGCCGAGACATATTTCTACCGAAAAATTTACAAATTTATCTCGAGGGGGGTTCTTGGGGGTATTTTTTCAAGCTTAATGGAGGTCTAGGGAGCAAATTACAAAGCTTCCCTTAAGAATATTCTGTGCCCACTCTAAGTAGTTGTTGTGGAGTGATAAACTAACTGGCTACAACAGTCCGTCTGTCGGGAGAATTACGACACTCTTTAGATTTAGTTACTGTGTCCTCCATTTTAGTCACCCCTTACCAAACTTTATACTTATTATAGTGTATACTGTATGTTGTTGGTCATTTATTGTATGTTTTAAATATAATGCGTATTCTAAAGTTAATATTGCTGCGTTATTATTTGTCACTTTAAAAATCTATTAACAAATTATTTGTGCCCTTTTGGATTACTTTGTCATTCGTTCAACCTATACTATGCTTCCGACGGTGTCTTATCTTCAAGGCAATTTTACTCATTGTGTTTGGGGCTTGTTTTGAGAGCGACGTAAAGAGATAGAATGCAAGTATTTCATATAGTGTGTCATGTGGGAATAATACCACAATATGAAGTAGACACAGTTCCTTTCTTAAGCTTATATTGAGGAAAAGAAGGACTGATGTTATTGCCCAGAGGGGCGAGTTTATTGAGCAGCGCTCCCCATCCTGCGAGAAGGAGATGGTGGTGGTGGTAAGAGAGAGAAGAGGAAGAGAGCATGTATATGTGTGAGTATGAATCAATAGAGGAAGAAGAAATACATAGTAGAGTTGAGATTAAGACTTTCAAATAATGTGATCTACAGGAGATAGATGATTCCCTTAGGAGTATAACCAGTGGGGAGAGGAGAAGTGTTAAAGCCAAGGTGGTTGCCTACGAGGGCCCTAACCCGTTCAGTACTGGCGACGTCCTTATTGTGGTGTTCTGGCTACTGTTAGATGACTTTGTTTAGTTTAGGAAATATGTCTAGCAATAAAAAGACAGCAGAATAACTCGACCAACCCTTGTAACTACCACAAATCCTTCCTAAGCTGCATACAATCGCCTAAATATAAATAGCATACAAAATAACAGACGTTGCTGGTACCAAAAGGGTTATCGGCAGAACTACGCTATGTATCTATGAGTAGTGGTCCTCAGCGAGATTAATCATGGTGGGTCGAAACTACTTATTGGGGAGAACCCATTGTGTTACTAGGTGTTCTAAGAATGGGATATCACGAAGGCCAATTGCCCCATACGAGGCAGACCCCTTCTTCCCTAAATCCCTATTTGTTCTTGCCTAACACCTTCATCTATCTTAGGACCCTTATAACCCTATATGGTGCTCTAGAAGTGGGCTAAACTAAGTGGTGTAGTGGTTAATGTTATCGATTGCGAATCGTTCGCCAGAATTCGAATCCCACTGTGGGCAGCTGGCATTCAGCCAACGTCGATTGCTAGTCTGTATAAACAAACATAGGTAGGTTGGTATTAAGGTGAGTATACTTCACAGCCTGTTGGTTGAATTAGTACTTGCTGAGATCTGGTTGAAATGGTGTAGTGGTTGAGTTGTCTGGTCATCAAAACAAGGTAACTATAACTCTACCTGTAGATGCCTGTATAACTCTCCCCCAAGATACACTGCGTCACTGGCTGCACAAACTGTCAAGGGCATACCGGGACCACCGCAGTTTACCCTCATAGATTTTAATTAGCCTTGCGTGTCTTCCTTTCTTCGTGGCTGTCTTTGATTATACCATCACTCGGAATATTTGCGTGGGATTCTCTTGTTTTTCGTTTATGCAATTTACGTGGGATTCTGTTGTTTTTTCGTTTATGCCTTCATAGCTGGATGAACTACTTAACGGGTGAAATGTATTGTTCAGTAAAATACAATTATATATTTCAGACGTTAAAAGCATATTCGCGTATGATCTTATGACCCAGAAAAGGTTTATGATGAAGTACAGTATATTATTATTAGTATCATAAATATTATTTTGACAAAAGAGCTACCAGGATCGATTGATATTTGTCATTAGGTGTGCATTAGTAGATTATATGTATTGTTTAATAATCCCAAGTACGAGCAGATACAACAATACAGCACACCACAAACATTAAAAAGAAACTGACACCCAGACTTAACGCCCTCAGGTCACTTGCTCACACAACATTTGGACACAACAAAGAAACTACCACCACAGTATATAAACAATACATAAGATCAGTGATGGAATACGCAAGCCCAGCCTGGGCTTCTAACCTAGCTGAAACACATCATAAGACCTTACAGACTATTCAAAACAAAGCCCTGAAGATCATTACAGGCTGCACAGCTACTGCACCCACAGATCACCTACATCAAGAAACCAAAATCCTCAAAGTCAAAGACCATCTGGACATGAGAGGCACTCAATTCCTGGCAGCAGCCTCCACGAACCAAGACCACCCACTAAACTACATGGCAACACACCCACAGACACCAAGAAATATCAAAACAACACCCAGCACACGGTATCACACACAATTATTGTCCTCTCTCCCTCCCTGCCCACCCCGAACCAACTTCCAGAAGCACATCCATACTCATATCTCTCACCGATCCATCCACTCACTCACAGACAACACGCAGCTGCATGCACGACCTCCCGAAATCCATCCTTCCGAATCCTCCCTTCCTCGCGAGGACAGAGTCCACCTGGCCAGGCTGAGATGCGGACACCATCCAGCTCTCCTGAGCTATCAGAAGAGACTGGATGACTCCGTTGTCGACGCCTGCCCGGGATGTAACACAGCACCCCATACCATTAAACACATCATAGAAGACTGCATTTCACACAACCACTTACGCCAACAACACAATCTACACTCAATGAGAGCTCTGTGGGAAAGCCCGATCGTGGCCATGGCCTTTCTCAGGGACTCGGGGCTGTTCGGCCAGGCAGCTTAGGGAACAACAACAACAACAACAATTTCGAAGACAAATCTTTAAATGCTAGACCATAAATTAATTTCCTGAGATGTAATAAACACTTAGGGTAATATTATGTATTTGTATTGAGAAGATATAGTTCTAAAGGTAAACATATGAGGGAATAAAGCAAAGCAAAGTAGTCTTCCGGTTTATGGAATAGATCCCTTGATGAAGTAGTAGGAGGGTACAGACTTGTTAAGGGGAGATTTCCACTTGAGGGATTTTTTTCTTGACTCCTTTCCCCCTCATGTTTAGCCTCATTGTTTTTCTAATTTTAAGACGTTTGCCCCATTATTTTGACGATATTAAGAACTTTCAACCCATTTCTGTCAATTTTAAGACCTTTCGTGCCATTTAGGTGTCGATTTTATCCTGGCGAGCGATAGCGAGCCTGTAATTTAAGAGAAACCGGCTTTCAGCCGGGACATTTTTCTACCGAAAAATGTACAAATTTATCTTGGAAGGGGCTCAAGGGGGTGTAATCTTAAGCTTGAAGGATATCTAGGGACCAAACTGAAAACCTCCCCTTAAGATGATTGCATGTTACTATACTACTACAGTAGATTGCATGTTACTATACTACTACAGTAGATTGCATGTTACTATACTACTACAGTAGATTGCATGTTACTATACTACTACAGTAGATTGCATGTTACTATACTACTACAGTAGATTGCATGTTACTATACTACTACAGATGATTGCATGTTACTCTACTACTACAGTAGATTGCATGTTACTATACTACTACAGTAGATTTGTGTTCTGTTCTTCATACTGGTGAATCGAGGTCATAGGGAACAACAAATAATGACAGCATATATATAAAAGAGTATATGAGAATCACTTTAACATTTATAATACACACATTTTAGACGGACAGAGAGGGAGATGTAGACCAAATGAGAGGTGGAAGGATGGAGTTAAGAAGTACCGTATATGAGCGAAAGCGGTGTTGGATGGGAAGAGGGGCGTCGACTGACTGGGGACATAAATGAATGGGAACGTTACTTTCGTGGCCACCCAGCGCCATTCAGTAGATAGATAGATAGACAGTTTAGAGTTTAGACTGATATGAGATATATTATGCTCAATTTGTATTTCTGTTTTGTAATCCCATCTTCAAATGTATTTATCCCAATCAATTAAACAACTTAAAGAAATCTCGCTACCTCCAAACAACTTTAACCCCTTCAGTATTATGAGGCTTTTCTTCATATTGTTCTGACTAACATAATGATTATGCGAATGTATTGGGCGTAGGGATGATCTGTGGGAGTTACAGGGTTAACTGAGATAGTTTATACCTCAATCAATCCCTAGAGGTGCTTGCTAAACTGAAAAAAATCGTCTAATGTTAACCAGAATACAACATATGTTGCTTCATCGTATACTGAAGGGGATATACAAAATTAGGAAGAACCCCTCAGAGTAAATGGGTTAATTGCGAAAATTACACCCCCTTGCTTCCTAGAAATCTTATTAAAGTTTAATAAAGTCGTCTATCGTTAGCAAAATTATATTAATCTTCATATGAAAACTTGAATAGGCTACCAATTATATTTCAGTAATGAGAAATAGGATCAATTTGCGTAGGTTTCGTCTCCATATATTAATCCTATAAATGTTTGATACACAGAGAGGCTTTTAAAACAGTTTCTTCTCCATGTTTACTTGTGTCATTCCGCCTGATAATAGCACAGCTGCCATCAGGTAGCTCCTTTCACACTGCTCATTTGAGTGATATACTGTATCTGCAAGGCTATCAGTTTATCAGTTCTGTATATACAGTAGGCTATATCCTGGCATTGGTGGTTGATCAGGAATCTTAATGGTTTATTAAAACCTAACTTTATTCAGCTTAGGAATGACCACCAGATATCAATAGGGTAAACATTGTCTTCACTGCCATGGGGAGGACGTGTCTCGGCTATGAGGTCGAGGTCGGTGGGTCAGATCGCATGGTCTTGAACCCATAATAGAGGCAGGCTAGCTGTCCATCAGAGTAGGTGAGTCCACCGGCTTTGATTCATGTCACCGTTACTATGACAACGGGAGCTCTCAGGGACGGGATATAATTGCATATGCATATGGCTCTTATTTTTGGTTTACGTTAAATAAAGGGTAGGATAATCTTTATATTCGGGAACTTAACTAGATCTCAGATAATCCGTATGCATAAACGTGTGTGTGTGAGAGAGAGAGAGAGAGAGATAGATAATTTAATTCTTTAATCTTTATTCACCCTTCAGTACAAGCCTCAAATTTCCAACACTCATAACGTGGTTGCTGAGGAAAGGTATATGTATTCCTCAGGTTTTAGCTAGCCATAAAAAATATACCATTTTCTTTGAAGTGAGGTAAAAGAAAGCTTATTTTCTAGCAGTAACTAAGATGTAATCTCTTCGTCACAGCAGTCTCGCACATAATGTTAACATGGAAGGAACATAGCAACACTCACCAACACTCCCGGTGCACTTACACTGAAGCTGCGCGCACTTCACAGGTACTCCCACGGACTTAATAGTGCTTTTTTAAGATTCCACACATCCAACACAAAGCTAAAACATGTTCTGGCCTTCTAATAGTAGTGGAAACATCTAATATCGTGTTTCTTTCCTATGGATTTTACGAGAATAAACCCGTGGTGGTAGGCCTACCTGTGAAGTGCACGCAGGTTCGGTAAAATACAACCACACCCTTTCAATAACAATTTATGTACCACAGCATGTTGGGGCTCGTACTGAATGTTGAATAAAGAATACATCATACCACACATCAGTTCTTATCATTAAGGAATCCACAGAGCACTCTTTTCCGAGCAGTATGTCACATGTAGAGTACAGTTTGCAAAAACAGGTACTTGGAACAAATGCTGAGAATGAGTGATAGGATTTAATTATCGTTTCTCAGATTTACATATATATAGGCCTACAGTAGTTTGAAGATGCCTATACTGCTGTTTGCGGATGATACAGTTCTGATGAGCAATAATGAATGGGAGTTGCAGGGTCTGGTAAATGAGTTTGAAACAGTGTGCGAAAAACGGAATTTGAAGGTAAATGCGGGGAAGAGCAAGGTTATGGTCTTCGAAAGGAGTGAAGTCACAGAGTGTGAGGTGAAGCTGAACGGTCAGGCTATGGAGATCATCAACTCTTTTAAGTATCTGGGCAGTGTGTTGAGTAAAGATGGGACTAGGGGATGAAGAAGTGCGGGAGAGGGTACAACAGGGGAAGAGGGTTGTAGGAATGCTAAAAGCAGTAACAAGAAATAGGGTGGTCAGTATGGAAGTGAAGAAGTCCTTGCATGACAGTGTGGTAATCCCGACACTGACTTACGGAAGCGAAGCATGGACGTCGGTTGAGAGACTCAAACCAAGAGTGAGAGCAGTGGAAATGAATTACTTAAGGAGTGCGTGCGGAGTTACAGGGAGGGATAGACAGACTAATGAGGAAGTAAGAAGGAGGTGTGGTGTGGAGGTAGATGTGCTGGAAAGTGTGAAAAGGAACAACTTGAGATGGTTCGGCCATATGGAACGTATGGAAAGCGAGAGAATGACTAAGAGGGTGTACGAGAGCGAGGTGGAGGGACGGAGAGGGAGAGGTAGGCCGAATATGAGGTGGAAGGATGGAGTGAGGAAGTACATGAACGAGGGCGGTGCTGGTTGGGGGGAGGGGCGTCGACTGACTGGGAACAGAGGTGCATGGGGGCGGTTCGTTCGTGGCCACCCCTTCGGGGATCACGGCGTCAGGCAATAGATAGATAGATAGATAGATAGAAGTGCGTGCGGAGTTACATGGAGGGATAGACAGACGAATGAGGAAGTAAGAAGGAGGTGTGGTGTGGAGGTAGATGTGCTGGAAAGTGTGAAAAGGAACAACTTGAGATGGTTCGGCCATATGGAACGTATAGAAAGCGAGAGATTGACTAAGAGGGTGTACGAGAGCGAGGTGGAAGGACAGAGAGGGAAAGGTGCACCGAGGGAGAGGTGGAAGGATGGAGTGAGGAAGTATATGAATGAAGGCGGTGCTGGTTGGGAGGAGGGGTGTCGACTGACTGGGGACAGAGGTGCATGGGGGCGGTTCGTTCGTGGCCACCCCTTTGGGAATCACGGCGTCAGGCAATAGATAGATAGATAGTTTGAAGATTAATATGTTGGGAACCGACGCGAGACTCCTTACTGCTTGTTTCACTCTTGTTGCCGTTGTTGTTGTTCTTTTTCGTCGTCTTTTCCTTGTTGGACTGAATCAGCCAAAAGAGTTTTTAAGGGTGTGTAGGGGTGGGGGTGGGGGGAAAGAGAGGAAGAAGGGCTGGGTAATTGACATCATTTGACGAAGGCCTTTGGTGCTTAGCAATGCTTGTTTGAACATTTAATGGAAAACCTCTGAGTCATTTGGGATATTTTGTGATAATGACTTTTTTTGTTTGAGTTCGGTACAAATTTCAATGGGTGTAGGTCTATTATGGATTGTGACTATACCTATTGCCACTCGTCCTAAAATTCTAGATATTATAGGTACTCCTTACCCCAATTTCATACAATAAATGGTATATTTCTATATATCATAGTCCAATTCAGTTAACTTTATTGAGTGGACCCGCAGAGCATTGTTCTCGGTAGCATGATGTGCCGGGTATGATCAAAAGGAATAGATGAATAGTTACCCTATGTCTTCTACAGCCTACCCTTCTATAGCCCATCCACACTTTCATGCTCATTCATGCGGGTGTCCTGTGGTGTATTGGGATGTTCAGTTCACAACTGAAAAGATCAGGGTTCGCTTCCCCGACGGGGCAAGACAATTCGGCAGAATCCTCTTTGTTTTTTTAAGAGATGATAATTAGAGGAAGGAAAAACAAAGACATAACAAAAAAGGTCCATGTGCCTAAAGGCATCCTCCGTTCATAAATTGTTTGTAACAATTGTTGTGGGTTGTAAATTTGTGGAAAGCAACTCCAAGGAAGTAAATTCCAGAGAGTAGAAGTTCTGGGGATAAATTTATTTTGATATATACATACATACATACAATGATTTAACGTCATTTTTCCATTACATGCATTGTAACGGCTTAGACGGGGTTGCCTTTCAGTAGTTGGAGTGTACTGTAGTACAATAAAGTCCCACCACAGCACTGCCCCACCAAGTCATCACTGTGGCTGATGTTGGTATAATGCTAACCATGCCTCAGCAAGATTCAACAGAGTACCCCTGCAGCACTTGCACCTGCAGTATCTGCAACCACACCACCCTTAACAGTGTTACAAAAAGACAGCACCATAACAAGACTCTACTGTATATTAGGCAATTGGATTATAGAACAATAAAGTCCTGCCCCAACATGCAAACACTGTTGCTGACACAGGTGTGATGCCAAACAGCACCCAGGTAAGATTCAGTCCTGTGGCACCTATCCGCACCCTTCCAGCCTCAGCAGTGCCATACCAAGACAATGCTAAGATAAAGACTTTATTGCATAGTAATGGCTGTTGGTCCACAAGTCTATCGCCATCCCACCTATTAGTCGCCTTGTACGACACGCAGTAGGATGCGCGAGGCATATTTTTTTTCCTCCACCATTAGATGAAGGCCCCCTTATCCCCTGGGGGTAGTTCTATATTGTGGAGGAGAGAGATTGAATTCATGGTCATTTCCAGCTGTCCTAGTTCTCCGGAGAAAGATGCAGAGAGAGTAGTTGTACAATTGAAGCAAGTTCCTCAGAATATTTACCATGAAAATATCTGTAGAGTAATACAAGGGATGCAACATCTCTTTGTATGAATAAAGGAGGAAGATCCTGCGTGATTACAGGGTTATTGATAAATCTAATTGCTTTATTTTTATTTTTGTCCAACTGCCTCAATGCAACCACTCCACATCCAATCCACAAGGGTGAACAGTATTCCATCTGAGAACGAACATGACTTTTGTATATAATGGCTAACTGCTCGTCTGTAAAGAATTCTCGAACTCTGCATAGAAGACCCATTTCCTTAGAGGCATTTTTAGCAGTGGATCTAACATGAGGTGTCCAGCTCAGGCTGGCATTCAATGTTACACCAAGGATATCAATACTAGAGGAGGTGGGAATATTTACATAATTAAAAATTATGTGATAGTCAGAAATATTCTCTCTGTTAGAAAATTGTATGTACTTGTTTTTCTGTACATAAAATGAAACTGAATTTTTTACTCTCTCATTACTACAGTTCCCTTCCTCACCACCTACTAATTCTTCTGTCCCTCTCCTTGCTTCCAGACAACCGAGCTACCAAATTTATGCTATATCTCCCTTTCGTGTATGATTGTATATATGTAGGCTATGCTCTTCAACACCCAGTTTTTCGATATCTATCCTCATGCCATTAACCCTATTGATAAGATGAAGTCTATTTTAGCTACCACCAGCATATTTTACTCGGCATAGGAAGAATCTCTAGGAATAAAAGGGTTACATACTATCTTATTTGTTAACCATGCAACTGTGACAGGTCCTTCCAAATATTTGTTAGTGACCCGAAGAAGCTACCTGCGAAACGTTGTCAGTAAAATGCTCCTCCTCAAATGGCGTTTTTATCCATTCTGTCTACTTTTCAAGTACCGCTCAACACTGAATAAAGTCATCTGGAAGTAGCTAAACTAAAACAATGGAGTAATCTGATTGCAAGAGTTTATCAATCTACCTTTTTATAAGCATTTCAGCCACTCTCAACTCCTCCGCTAATGGTACTTATTTACGTTTCAGCTAAAAAAAAAAAAAAATATATTAACATGGGGAATGTGCCTGAGTATACAGATAGATGTTTCAAACTGTAGGTCCACAAGTAAAACAATTTCATCAAACAAAACTTTATTCTTTCCTTTATCAGTTAGTTTGTTGTTGTATTCACGTTTACTTGGCCAAAATAAGTCGCTTGTTAAATTATAGATATGACATTGTTTTTCTTGAATGTTTGAGACAGGTGTTGTTACCACGTCCTTGATAGAAAGACTGTTGATATAAACCAAACAGTTTAAGGGGAGGTTTTTAGTTTGTTCGCTAGACCTCCATCAAGTTTAAAATTACACCCCGTAGACCCCCTTTCATGATAAATTTGACCCCCTTTCAAGATAAATTTGTACATTTTTCGGTAGAAAAATTTCCCGGCCAAAGGCCAGTTCCTCTTAAATTACAGGCTCGCTATAGATCGCTAGGAAAAAGTCGACACCTAAATGGCATGAAAGATCTTTAAATTGACAGAAATGGGGTGAAAGTTCTTAAAATTGCCAAACTATTAGGGCGAACGTCTTAAAACCTTGAAGTCAATGGGGCTAAACATAAGGGAGAAAGGGGTCGAGAAAAAAATCCCTCAAGTGGAAATCTCCTCATAAGTGATCCCTGTGAAGAGTTGTGTTTGTATTTGCTGCACCTCCTCTGCAGTATGGTGTGTGATAGGTTGAGGGGGCCCACCTCGGTTTTTGTCTGTATCTCTCTCCCTCTCTCTCTGGGTTGTATCCATTCGGCCCCATTCAACTTACTGTTTTAAGACATTTATCCCCTATCCAGGTGTCGATTTTTTGCTGGCGAGCGATAGCGAGCCAACATATGTTTATAAATGTGTTTGACAGCTGGCTAAATTTGTACATTTTTGTATAGAAAAACGTCTCCGGCAAAGCCGGATTTCTACATACAAAGCTGGTTCGCTATCGCTCTCCAGGAAGAAATTGACACCTGGAAGGGGATAAATGCCTTAAAACAGTAGGCTGAATGGATACAAGCCAGAGAAAGAGAGAAAAAAGCAGGTCACCCCCCTTAAGTCTCATCACAGGGAAAAGGGGCTTCACTTTTCTATTACATAGATTTGTCCTGATGTTCTAAATAGCATATACATCTAAGAGCCTTGACTTACGATGTACTGTACAGTATATGAAAATAATGTAAATAATTCTACTCTTTTCATTCTGTGTTTTGTATGCATATATTAAATAGCAAATACATCTAGACATTTGACTTACCATGTACTGTATATTCAAATCATGTAAATAATTCTACTCCTTTTCATTCTGTGTTTTGTATGCATATTTGATATTACACAGGTCTCCCTCACTGTGAACCCGATGCCCCGATCTACATTATTATCATTATGGGTTTTTAGGTGTTTGTGTAGGGATTTTAGCTGGTCCCAGAACGCATCCCCATTTACCCCATTAATTTTAGGGTTCGCCATACGATTTTTCTATTTAGGATTGAGTTTTCAGGAACGTAACCCAATCGTAAATCGAGGGAGACCTGTATAGAGCTTTCTCCAGACTAAAATTACATGAGCACAATCTTACCGAAGGCGAGTACTGACGACTTCCTGGACAACTTAACCCCTTTCGTTATACTATACCCTGTTTCTTTTCAACTGACGGTAAATTCCAAAGTTCCCATCAAGATTCCTCAGATATTCGGAAGTTTTTGTAGTGAAATATTGTGCTAACTATATAATCTGTAGCCTTAAAATTGGTAGATATCCTTCCTAAGCTGAATGAAATTGTGTAATAGTTGCCAGAATATAATGAAAAGGACGTCACCGGTACTGTATGGGTTAAAAAGTGAACTCAAGAACAAAATTGAACAAACCAAGGGATAGGTTAAATCAGTAGATTTTATTTGCCGTTGTTTTACTTAACGTAGTAAAGCAAACGCAAGAACAAAATTCACCAAACCCGTTGATAAGTTAAGTCTGTAGATTTTACTTGCCATCGCTGAACTTAAGTTATATTACAAAGCCTAACATAACATGTAGAACTCTTGATGGATGCACTTTACACATTGTTGCTCGCTTTCTCATGCTTAAACCTACATTAAGGTATATTATTGGTATTATTGTGGAAGATGTAACTACTGAAGTGTTAAGAGGTTTTTAATTTGTTCCTTAGACCTCCATCAAGCTTAAAATTACACCCCCTTGAGCCCCTTTCAAATTAAATTTGTAAATTTTTTGGTAGAAAAATGTCCCGGCCAAGGTCGGTTCCTCTTAAATTACAGGCTCGCTATCGCTCGCCAGGAATAAATTGACACCTAAATGAGACGAAAAGTCTTAAAATTGACAGAAATGGGGCAAAAGTTCTTAAAATCGCCAAACTAATGGGGCGAACGTCTTAAAATCTCAAAAGAAATGGGGCTAAACATGAGGGAGAAAGGGGTCAAGAAATGATTTCCTCAAGTGGAAATCTCCCCTTAAATATTTAATAGCTCAATAAGACTTGAAAATAAGGTTGAAAATGATGGAGCTGCCAAATGATGATAAACATATGTAACGTGAACTGGTCATGAGTGAATCTCCTTAAATCTGTTCATTTTGTTATATTTCTCTTAGAATATTGTGCTTTTGTGGGTCATCTTGCTTATGCGGGACACACGGCTAACGTATTTATAAAAAAATCCCAATTATTCTTCTGTTCGTATATTATTTATCATTGCTAACGTATATATAAAAATCCCTATTATTCTTTAGTTCGTATATTATTTATTATTGCTTAAAAATCCCAATAATTCTTTTGATCGTACAGTATATTATTTATTATATTTGTGAAGCCCATGATAAATATTACAGAAAATCGAAATGCTCATCTTAAGGAAATGGTAACAAGACCTGGGATGCTGACACTCGCAACAGTATCTCTCCAAACTCTCGACTTATTTTGGCGGCCATTACATTAACACTCATTATATGTGAATTGGTGTTTACATATCAGAAATATATAGTACTATAGTCTATACACACTTCACTATGTAGAGATAGACTGCCTTGCTCCCCAGTCTACAGAAGAAAATAATAGGAAGTACAAATCGCATGTAAAGCTCACTATGAAAAGATGTCACATGCTTTTCTGCTTGCCTTTTAATTACAAAAGATGTCTAAGGTCATTCGCTGGAAAATATGGCTTGCACATATTGTACAGTAGGCTACATGTATTAATTTCACTTATTTACGATACAATTAATTTTCCATTTGTATACAGTAATTTCACAGCGCATTTCTAGAAAACCACTAACGCTTATCAAATGAAAAAAAAAGGTATTCATTAAACAGTACAACATGGCATCAATACTACTCTTGAACACTAAGATAAGCCCAAGTCACACGAGCGCTTCTTCCGGTCACTTTCGTTCGGTAACTTTATCCTAGCAAAATTTCAGAAGTCTTTCTGCATGCACGTTGGTAACTACACTGTAATAATTTGAACACATTATTGTATAAAAAATTATACACATAAACAGTGTCCTTCGGTTTATCTATTCAAGTAAGATCATATAAACCTTTAAAACACTATTTATGTTTACCATTTTTGTTAGAACATAGTGTAAATTTTTACAGTGTAGACCACAGATAGATTAATATAGTTGGCTGAAGTCTTACCCAACTTGAATTTAGAAGCTTCCAGACCAGAGGTGTGGAGGAATGGGTACCGGAAGAAACGCTTGTGTAACTCGGCCCCAAGTAAGTTTGGTCATGCTGTAAGTTCTGCAATGACATGAAATGATGCACACAGCCAAGTGAACCAGCAGATTTCTCAAGAAGGCAGAAATCCTACTGAGAGAAAGCAGGCCGTAGGCTAAGGTCCACCTGTCGTCAGTTACGAGAGGTGGGTCAGTCCGAGAAACAGTCTTCTATGATACATTTACTCCACCGAGAGCAACACAATCATTCATGTCCGAGGTATTCTCACTTACACCCCTTATAGTTAAACTCATTTGAAGCTACAAAATCATTTATGTATACATCCATCGATATACCTTCACAAGGAACCTCTGAAGGAAAATGTTCCTTAACTGTACAGTATCAAACTACACACCAGCTCACATGACAATTCAGCTGGTATCTCTATGCCATTACTATCTTCTTACTTATCTCCAACACTCGTCTGCTAGATATTTCTTACACTCCAAGATAGCTCTGGCAGATTCTTCTTACACAGATACCCTCTTGTAAAGATTAATCCACAATGCAAAACACCTCTATGGTAGCTCTCTTCTGATAAATGGTCCCTAAATGCTAGATCACTCCTATTGGGTGGTCAATGATGACATCCTACACCTTTTGAATCCTGTCTACATCTCCAAATCATCCCTCCTTCTCTCCTTTCTATCTTCTCTACATCTTACTCCCTGCTTCCTTCTTCCCCCCTCAAATAGCAAAACCCTCATAGAAAACACTCCCTGACGGCCGTGCATTACATGTCCTTGATGAATGTTCCCTTAACACCAACACACCCTACAGGTTGCTCCTTCAACATAACCCTGCTAGATGCCTATAGATACCAAGAGATTCCTACTAGATGTCTGTAGATACCAAGAGTCCTCTGCTAGATGGCTATAGACACCAAAAGACCCCTACTAGATATCTATAGACACCAAATGACCCCTACTAAATATCTATAGACACCTGAAGACCCCTGCTAGATGGCAATAGACACCAAGAGATCTGTTCTAAATGCCTATACACACCAAAGAACCTTCTCTAGATTCCTATAGAAACCATCAGTTCCCTGACAGACACCAATAGACCCCACTGTTGATATCTATAGACATTATAAGACTCTTGTTAGATGTATATAGACACCTCAAAACCAATTGTAGACGCCTATAGATACTATTAGATCTTTGCTAGATATATATATAGAAACCAAAAGACTTCTGTTAGATATTTATAGGCACCGGGAGCCCCCTGTTAGATACCAAGAGAACCCTGCTAGGTGTCTATAGACACTACACGACCCCTTCTAGTTGCCTATAGACACAAATTAGATATCTATAGATACCACTTGACCCCTTCTACATGCCTATAGATATTGTGATACCCCAGCTAGACCCCTGCCAGGCCCTCTGTAGCCCCACTGAGCCGCCCGAGGTGCTGGGGTCATTCCGGCGTGTGTGTGATGGTGATGACGTTAAGAACCAGACGCCTGCTCCTGGCCCCCGTGGCACCCTCGGTACTGCTACTACTGGTGCCACTGCTGGATGCTCCGCCTGCCGCACCCCCCTCACTGGGATCTGTTGGGACATCACACATTACAAAAGAGTACAAATGAAGGCAAACAGTAATGATCTTTTGGTACAGTCAAAAGCATAAATGGCGACATACCCATGTGAATCAGTATCGAACGCAAACAAGACAATACAATACTTTATTATAGTTCAGATGCTTCAGAACTTGGCTTTAAAGGTTCAAAGTGGAATTGGTGTAACTATATATGCTGAAAACTGTACAAATATGCAACCAATTCTATTTAACATGATGACACCATTTCTCCTTTACTAAGGAAATCTATTTGAAACATGGTTGTTATACGGCAAGCGGCCAACAGCGTGATCAAGCCATATTGATGATTAACCCCTTCAGCACGATGATTACTTTTTACCTTTGATTATGGTTAAGCTTAGACGATTTTTTACAGTTTAACAAGGACCTATATCATCCAGAGGGTTTATCGAGATCGTATTTACCCCTTTTAGTCTTAGAAGTAGATTACAAGCTCAGGAAAATCGTCTAATGGTAACCAGAATACAACGCAAATTACGCCATCGTGCTGAAGGGGTTAATAATATGCCGCACTACTGAAATACATCCAAAATATGATGACCACTCTGACACCATTGTTACCCTAATTTCCATAGATAATGCTGTTGCTTAGTGTCTTATAAATCTGGAAAAGGATGGAAGGTGCTATTAAGCAAACAAAAAGTAAATATATATGATTGAAAATTTACTTATTTTTCCACATATTTTACTAATGACCATGTTTTTAAACATGTGGGAAGGTTGTTGCCTATCCAATATCAAGGGACTACTAAGGAGCAGATATATTTAGGGAGGATGGGCGTATTTCTTTGCTTATATATATATATATATATGGCCGGTTCCTCTTAAATTACAGGCTCGCTATCGCCCGCCAAGAACTGATCGACACCTAAATGACACGAAAAGTCTTAATATTGACAAAGGGGTGAAAGATCTTAAAATCGCCTAACTAATGAGGTGAACGTCATAAAAACTGAAAACTAATGGGGCTAAACATGAGGAAGACGAGGGCCCAGAAAAGCGACCCATCTCCCTTGATATTAGGGTACCTATAGACGAGAGGGTAGTATTAATTGGGGAGATTGTTGACACCAATCAAGCAAGGCAATACCCAGGGGAGGCCTTGGGGAGATTGTTGACACCAATCAAGCAAGGCAATACCCAGGGGAGGCCTTGGGGAGATTGTTGACACCAATCAAGCAAGGCAATACCCAGGGGAGGCCTTGGGGAGATTGTTGACACCAATCAAGCAAGGCAATACCCAGGGGAGGACTTGGGGAGATTGTTGACACCAATCAAGCAAGGCAATACCCAGGGGAGGCCTCATAGGCATGTGATTAGGAGTTACTGGAACCTCCTTTTCATTTGTCTGGCCTTCCTCACTGTTTGTCTGTGTCTCACCTACACAGAGAGTAATCCAGCTAGCTCTCACAAACACCATTCCTGTCACTACACTAAACAAGCACAACACACTTCTTTCCAATACACAAAACATACAAATAAATAAATAAACTAAATAATAGTTTGAAAATTACCACCAACCGCTCTTAATTTGGCTCTGTCACTTTCAGCTTTGGGGGAGACACTTGTTCCAGGCAGCTTTGCGTTTTGTCTCCCTTATACACATAGAAAACAAAACTTGACTAATGGACGCCATATTGTTTGTACTTCACGTTTGAATCCATAGCACACCATTATTTTTACACTTAATTTTTGTTTTTGTTTTTGTGAATTTGTTTTGTTTTTGTGTTTTTGTGGTGTCCCTGTTCGGGCTCTGTCTCGATATATTAGGGCACTTTAGGCTCTAGGTGCCATATTATTTCTTATTGAAACCTACATTTAGTTTTCCGTCGCCAAAAATTTCAATGTGGCAAGGTTTAACCCATTCAGTACCGGTGATGTCCTTTTCATTATAACCTGGCAACTGTTAGACGGCTTTATTCAGCTCAAGCAGAACGTCTACTCATTAAAAGTCTACACACTATCTCAATTAATCCTTTAAGCTACCAGATTCCCAAGCTTCATAAAATCGTCTAAATGTAGCTGAAATCAATTAATAAAGACGTCACTGATACCGAAAGGGTTATGAATATAGCAGCTACAGTATTTAGATCATATTTTAGCCATGTATTTATTCAACACATAAACATACCGTATATGCAGATATATTAATACATAAGTACATGTACAGTATACACTGTAATTATACAACTAAAATTATATATTATTGCCTGTATATTTTTCTATGGAATTGTTAATGATATTTTTACTCGATGCGTAACATAGAAAGAATGAGAGAGAGAGAGAGAGAGAGAGAGAGATAGATAGAGATAGATATACAGTATATATATATATATATATATATATATATATATATATATATATATATATATATGTTATGCCCTGTTTTTCTACAGGTTTAACTTGGGTAATGTGAGTTCTAATTGACTGGGTATATAAGGCTGCATGCACAATACAAGATATGAGGAATAGAGAACACAAAGAAACACATGGTAGCAAGTTACACGATCACGTTTTATTCACGTTTATTGATATACCACTGCAGAATACTTGTGTAAGACAATATAATAGAATCGAACAACACTAGCATAAGTGGATCTGGATGGAGCCTAGTCTCCCACTTCCAACGTTCAGGTATTAATCTTCTGATCACTGGCTTTGATTTAACAGGTTTATATACCGAAGACCATCAATGTTACTTATAGAATCATATTCACTGTTAGATTTCTTACTGGTAGCTCTGGTGCACAAGTAGTAGTTCACAGACTAGATTAGACACGCATATTTTAGAGCATGGGAATTCTAGTAACCTCAGGGGGTGCTGATCTAAGTTTTCTATTCTTGTCTCAGAAATACATAGAACGCAAATCAGTGGGCGAACCTTCAGATATCACTAGGGTTTCCTTCTAGGTAATAATATCTGGGCATATGGTTGATTACGAGAGTTAGTATCGCCTGTTAAATAATGAACACTGATAAGCTTAGCACTTCCTAATTGAATGGTTATATGAATTATACTGGGGCAAAGAGATAGCCACTTCGTAGAAATATTAATTAGTGAATCTCTAAACAGCACAGTAATATGTAGTACTGCTAAAGGGAATCTTGGGTAGCATCTGATGGGTCTGGTCCTGGTTATCTTGCGTCCATGATGTTGGGGGCTAACGACTGGTTCCGCGGCCGTCCAGGGGGCCCATATGTGTGAAGTTCTTAAATACGTGGGCAGGTCCTTCTATCCAAATCTGCCACGGAGTCTGCCGGCTCTGGGATCTCACTCCGGAACAACACAAGGGCAGAGCTAGAAGTTAACTGCAGGGTGGTGACCCCTGGTTGGTGTCTAGCTTTCAACTGATTTGACTGGGGGCGGGAGTTAGATTTATAGGCTCGGTTCTGGACCCTATAGACAGTAGGGATCTCGAGTCTTATGGACTTATTTGAGCTCTCAATAGATATGGAGACTAGGTAAGATGGTATTTACTGTTGTGGCACATGGCTATAGGAAAGCCTTTATATTTTCATATAACTGAGCCTTAGTAAGAGGTACTATTTTGGCTATACTGGACGTATTTAGGGGAGAGAGACTGGATCTACTTTGCGAGGAGGATGGGGACAGCTGTGATAGGAGCGTCTCTCTAGATTGTTCAATCTTCATTCTATGGTATAGCTGAAGTGCTAATTTAGTGATCAGAGCATGCAAGAAAGGTAAATGGTTTATTGTGAGTTAATAGAGGTTAGTAAAGGTGTTAGTCATGCATGGTTAGTTCATTGATAGGAAGAATTCCTGTGCTACCTGGCAATGACTCGAAAGTCAAAACAGGGGCCAGGTATACCTCCGCGGGGGTGGGGGTCTCCCTCCTCGGGTGGGCAAAAAGGGGGAGCTGGGCGCCCTCTCTCTGTGATAGTCATCCGGCGGCTGTGGCTAGGGGCTTGCCATATCACCAGTGTTTGTAATAACCCTCTGTGTATGAGACAGATGTGGGTGTCCTTAACCTGACAAGCGCGAAATAGACCTAGGTGCTAGGGTAGTTATTTGTGCATTTCTAGCCTTGGATTCTGACAGAATTCGTTATATTTACAATATAGAGCATTATTTGTTTTCGGTATGCTTTTTTTTTACATATATGATGTATATATGAACCTTCAAGAGTGCTAAAATAAGTGGGAAAAGCATTTGGGTGGTGAAAAACGAAGATATTGGCCACCCGGTCATAATCTCAGGCGAGAGAGAGCCACAGGCAACCCTCCTCTCTCGCTGTCTGTGAGGTAACTGAGACGAGCGGGGCGGTGTGGGCCGGTGTCTGGGTGTTGCATAACGATCTTTTCTGCAACCCACTTGTGCTACATTATCACGGGAGAGAAAAATAACCGATAAATGATGATAATAAGAGGAAAAATAGGTGATAATTGAGGAGGGGAGGGAGGGGGGAATAAGGTGGGGAAGGAGGGGAGGGGGGTGGGTGAGATTTACATGGATGAGTACTGGAGGGGAATTATCTCACCTAGAGACAAATTGCTTTGTTTTGATAGGCCCTTTTTTTTTATGGAAGGCTTTTTTTATGGTCTTGCTTCCGTGAGGCCTATCGCGTTCCCTATAGGAAGCCTTCCGTGAGGCCTATCGCGCTTGCCGGGTTAATACCAAAACCGAAGGTGCCTTAGCTAGCTGGTTTTACTCGGCTGGTTGTTAATTGTAGGGTTTGCTGGATGTGGTGGAGACTGGGTTGCTAACTCTGCCACATTTATCTGGAAGTATGGCAATAGAAGTTAGTTACTGGCAGGGCGGCTAGCCTCGCACCGACGACCATTGGGTGCAGGGTTGTGAATGTGTTGTAAGAGAATAGATGGCATGCAAGGGGCTAGTAAAGTTCTAATGTTGTTCTGGCCTACTAAGTGAAGGTAGGCTGGATAGGAGTATATATATAAAAGGTTGGAGAGCATTAGCAACGGACAATTCAAGGATCTTCACGAGGTATGAGAGAGGCTAGGTCGGACAAGAGTCGAGAAGCGCGGGTGTCTTAATGAGAGGGGGGGGAGAGTTCAAGGGCTACAGGGAAATTTTGCCCCTAAGGTCCCTGGGCGTGGGGGTGGCATTAGGCTACAATTGATATGGAAGTTTGAAAAGGCAGCAGAATACGTTAGCCAAATGCTACCGGGGAATGCAACTATGGGGTGGTATATGAGTCTGGAAAAGATAGAGTTATGTGATCAGTCCGAGGGTTATGGATACTATTAGTTGGCCCTGGGAACTGCGTTTTCTATTAAATATAAATATACCAACAACAGCAGCAGTTCGTAGGGGTACTTAGTTATTGTTTCGGGGTACTTATGACAGATACTGGTAACTAGGTTATCTTATACAATCTCTGGTTGGGGTAAGAGGTGTAAGACACGAAGTAAATTGGCGTAGTGTGGACTGTGGATACGAAGGAGGCAAGGGGAAGACGTATGACAATTGTGGGAAAGTAAATGGAAAAAGGTGAACACAATGGTGGATAAAAATACTTAACCTAAGGATTGAATACATAGATTTATGGGGCGATGGGTCTTCAGAAGCTTAGTCTGGCAAGACAAGATGTTAGGGAATGTTAATATTAATACTTAGTTACTAGAGGAACAATGCAAGGGGCGACTGAGCACGGGTTACATATATCTATACTCGTCATGGAAAATTATATACGAGGTCTAGGGACAAGCGTGGGTGTTTTAACTTCTAAGATATATAACATCTACTTCTCGGATGTAAGAACATACATAGATATAATTATGGCTGTCTGATGTGTTGGCATTGGCTCAACGTCGGGACAGGGCATGGGTGTTTTTAATATGAATGTATATTCCTGTTCATCATCTTTGTAGTTAGGAGTGTAGGACACGAGGGGGTTAGTGTACGTGAGGTGTGGAAAATGGTCAGTTTAGAAAAGGTAAATGGGTGCGTCCTGGAGCTGTTTAGCCCTGCGGGCTTAGGCCTGTCTCAAATGGCTGGCTCGGTCAGCTGGTCCTTTCGTTCTGTGGACCTTTCCTTTGGGTGTTTCTGTGTGGTGTTCGTTTGTGGCTTCTGTGGTGGGCTTCTCGTTCTGGGGCATTTTAATATTAATATATATATATATATATATATATATATATATATATATATATATATATATAAAATATATATATATATATATATATATATATATATATATATATATATATATATATATATATATATATATATATATATATATATATATATATATATATATATATATATATATATATATATATATATATATATAGAGAGAGAGAGAGAGAGAGAGAGAGATAGAGAGAGAGAGAGAGAGAGAGAGAGAGAGAGAGATGGAGAAGAAAGAGATAAATAGATAAATAGATAGATAGAGAGAAATAGACAGAGAGAGAGAGAGAGAGAGCCCATTGTTCGACAGGTAATCCCCAGATTGAACACCCTTAATTAGCGAATAAAGGTGATGGAAGCTCAGGGATTTCGCACAAAAGACTCAACACATTAAATCCATTGTGGGCCATCAATATATACCGAAAAATTGTGTTCTTTTAACCCTTTTGAAGATTGTGACGCATTTGGACAGTTTATTCTGGCTATCATTAGACGATTTTATACAATTTAAGAAGGATCTGTGGGAATTATAAGGGTAGAGACTATCTCATTTAACCCTCTGACTTCCACTTACTCTTCCCAATTTTAATAAAATCGTCTAATAATAACCGGAAATAAAAAATAAATGCGTATTGGATCTTTAAAGGGTTAACACTACGCAACATAAAGAGTTAAGAATGTCGCCACACTCGCTGGAAATCACCAAAAGCGGATTCACACGACTGATTTTTCTGACCATTTATTTTCGGTAATACTATACCCTGTTCAACATGTGTAGGCCAGAAATATCAACCTCCAACTTCTTATAACTCAAAAAGGATTTCGGTATTAAAAGCTTCTGTTTTTATCATTTCGAAAGTGTTAATAACCGGTGTGGTAATTACAGCCAGTTTTGCCAAAGGAGCATTATTCTACCAAAAAATGCACAAACTTGGTGGAGATTTAGGTAGCAAAGAAGAAAAAAAATCTCTCTCCCCTCAAGGTGGTACGGTTATCTAACAAATTCAGTAGAGGTGACATCCTTTTCATTATATTCTGGCAACTATTAGAGGGCTTTATTCAGCTTGGGAAGGATGTCTACCCGTTAAAGGATTACAGACACTTTCAATTAATCCTTATAGCTACCATAAATTCTTCCTAAGCTTCATAAAATCGTCTAAATGCAGCTGAAGCAAACACAAAAAGAGGTCGCTGGTATTGTAAGGGTTAAATATACTGTATGGTGGGATATCACAGATAATTATGTTCTGATCAAGGCGACAAGGGAACGATGGTTAACTATTTGGTCACACCGGACCTACCAACAGAGATCAACTGACACATAAATGGGGCCAAAGGTCTTAAAATCGCCAAACTAATGGGGCGAACATCTTAAAATATCATAACTAACGGTGCTAAACATGAGAGAAGGCGGTCGAGGAAAAACACCTCAATAACCTTACCTAACAGTTGATTTCATTTTGGAGAGGATAGGTAGAGCGTATACCTCCGCTACCGTAGGAGGAGGTATGTACAGTGGCGCTAATAAGTCATGGCTCAGCTGGCATTACGTTTGGCTCGCTCTGTGCTGTATTAATGTCTGTCAGATGTTGAATAGGGTGGGTAAGTGTAGGAACATGTTCACTCAAAAAGAAAAATATCATGTTTACATATTGCTGATACATATTATTTATCAAAACATAATTGGTGCCAAGACATCACATATTAGCGCGACTGTACTCTCCTGAATGCCTCTATAGTTTTTAAATATGATAAAATAATCCCATATCCTACAAATAGTAGCCAATCTGGGTTTTCTGAGGCTCAATGGCATAATTCACAAACAAAAGATCACATCGCTCAATTTATATCATAGGCAGTTTTATAATCTGTAAACCTATCACAACATTAATATTATGTGGTTTTCTTATAGAAAAAATCCTCGGGAACTGAAGAGTCTCCTGCAAAAATATCTAAACTAGTTACCCATAAAATTGCCTTTTTCTGAAATGCCTAATTAGAAAAAACTATTCAATATTAGGGGAAACTATTCTACTTTTTGGTTAATGTTCCTAACTATATACTGTATTTTGTTATCATTAAAAGAAACTGCAAGGATAGTTAGCTAATATTATAATATTGAGATAAGTATACATTCATAAAACATATGTTTACATTATGTAAAATAGAGTAACAAAATATCTAGCCTATGTAGATATTTTAGTTGAAGCTTGAAGGGTTTGGAGCGCTGGCAGTGGTTCATTATTAATTTGACTTGATCTCGCGTCGCACGGTAATAGAAGATTCTCCAAAAGTATTTTATTTATACGTGATTTTCTGTTAATTAGTGAACGTTAATTGTTTAATTATACACAAAGCAGGATGGGGTTCGGTAAACTGTTCAAATTCAACAACAAGAAGAGCCAGGGTGTGAAATTAGTAACAGAGTTGCTAAAATCGATCGGTGTGGATTGGGAGGAAAAATCAAAAGGCTACCCAACATTGGTTGAATCCCTCGTCGATGAAATCAAGAATCTTCGATGTATGGTGGAAACTGGAGGTGTTAACAGGGAAACACTAGAAAATGAGTTGGTTTTTTGCCGGCAAGTGCTAAGTGAAACTACGCAAAAGTACAACGACGAAAAATCAAAATCCGAGTCTTTGATTGGTGAATTGAACACCACGAAAATCAACCTGTCCGAAATCAATCAAATCCTGAAGCAGGAACAGTTGAAGATTGAAAAGCACGAGCGGAATATAATACAGCTACAAAACTCCCTTTCTGTAGCAAAGCATGAGGCTGAGGCGCAGGCAAGACTATTGGAGGAATCAACACAGCAGGTAATAAAGGGTAAGGCAAAAATTGAAAAATACGAGGAAAACATGGTTATACTGGATGATAGATTCAACGAGAATTTTTTTGAAAATGAAAAATTTAGGAAGGAAAATAATAGTTTGGATAAAAAACTAAACCAAGCAAAAAATGACCATCAGGCAACCATGAGTACTTTGGATGAAAAAATAAAATGTATAATTGAACTAAAGGAGGCGATAGAAGGAAAAAATGAGAATATTTCTTTCCTAGAGTCTTCCCTTGCTACATTTAAACATGTAAATGAGGTGAAAATAGAAAAATATGAGGACAAAATTGCTATACTTGATGGCATTATCAACGAGAAAGTTGTTGAAAGGGAGAACATCAAGAAAGATAGTATAAATTTGCAAAATGAACTTACTCACGCTAAAAATAACTATCAGTCTGCATATAGTATTTTGAATGATAAAATTAAATTATTTTTTGAACTGCAGGAGTCGATAGAAGACAAAGATGAAAATATGAATACCTTGCAATCTTCCCTTGCTAAAATTAGAAAAGATAATGAGGACAAATCTCAATTCATAGAACAATTGAGAAGTCGTCTGCAGGAAAAATATGCCGTTAAAGATAATTCTAAATCTTGGTTATCAAAAATGAAGGGCAAATAATAAACAATCTTTCGTATTTGTTAATTATTAGTATTTGATTATTATACTTTATTCAATAATTTAAATGCTTTACTTTTTATTTGTATTGGATTAAGGTATTTTATTCAAGAATTCAAATAGTTTTATTATTTTTAGTTTATATGGATACTTTGTTTAGTAATTCAAATTATATATTATCTTTAGTTGATTAGGATACTTTATTAATGAACTCAAAGGGGGTATTTATTATTTTTAGTTGATAAGGAAACTTTATTAAATTGGTATATTTGTATTTTTAGTTGATTAGGAAACTCAATTCAATCATTTCGACCAGCGAGGTTTATCAACGTAGTCTTTTTTATGATCCCCCTTCTCTCTCATGTTTATCCTTATAATCACCATAGCTATCATATCAGTGTCGAAAGTTGCATTTAGGCCTTGAGGTATAATTATTTTTATTTAAGGTAGTGTTTTTTTTATGAACCCCCTTCTCCCTCATGTTTATCCCCATTACTTTTGAGATTTTAAAGATGTTCACCCCCGATAGTTTGGCCATTGATCAACTTTTCGCATTATATTCTTGTCAGATTTAAGACCTTTTTTACCATTTAGGCGTCGATTTCTTCCTGGTGATTTCGCTCGCCTGCAATTTATAAACACACCAAAAGACCCTCATCGAGATAAATTCGTACATTATTTGGTAAACAAAATTCTAAGCCAAAGACCGGGTCCCCCTAAATTGCAGGCTCGATATTGCTGTCCAGGAAAAAAAATTAACACCAAAATGGAAAGAAAGGCCTTAAAATTGACAAGGAAATGAAGACGAAAGGTCTTAAAATCGCCAAACTAATGGGGCAAGTGTCCTAAAATCTCAAAACTAATGGGGCTAAATATGAGGGAGAAGGGGGTAAAACAAATAAATTTGAGATACTTGTGGCATCCCTTTTCGATCTCCAGAAATGAATGACCAAGTTCATTCTCCAGTTATTTATAAAAGAAATATATATATATATATATATATATATATATATATATATATATATAGATATATATATATATATATATATATATATATATATATATATATATATATATATATATATATATATATATATATATATATATATATATATATATATATATATATATATATATCTATATATATATATATATAATATATATATATATATATATATATATATATACTGTATATATATATAATTATTTAAGTCCATACCCGAGCATGTGAGTTTCTCCAGCGCCTCGGGCAGGTCGGCGGTGGAGGTGGAACAGGTGTGTTCCGACAGTATGTCCGGCAGGGCGTTGCGCCGCCCTGTCCGACCCGTCGCGATGAACTCCGTCGTGGCGTCACCCTGGGCATCCCGTGCCCCCTCCATCACACACAGCATCCTACACCTGCAGAAGATCACCAGTGTTAGAAAGAGGACATGCCATTTGTATATCTTTCTAAATATATATACCTACCATTTTCATATCTTTCTAATTGTCTATCATATACAGAATCCTATACATGCAGAACAAGATTATTGTTAGAAAGAGGACTTACCATTTTCATATCTTTCTTAATTTCTATACCCACCATTTTCATATATTTCTAATTTTCAATCACACATAGCATCCTACACCTGAGGAAGATCACCAGTGTTAGAAAGAGGACCTACCATTTCCATATCTTCTAATTTTCTATCACACATATCATCCAACACGTCCAAGAAAAATACTAATGCGAGAGTGAGCAACTATAATTTTTATATCTTCTAGTTTTCTATTCACTGCTTCATTATCATCCTCAAACAGAATTTTACATATGAAGGGGAGGTGGTTAGCAAATACTTTAGTCGATATTTCACATCAATTTTCAGGAATGTCTAAGGACTTTTTTTCAGTTTGCTAGACTTGAGGGACCTCACGCTGCTTAGAAATGGGCATCTCAGACACATTGAATATAGTTATTAATTAAAAATGGGTACCTTTTAAGACCTTCACTATTCGAGGACACCTTTCTCTATATTATTTTGGCCATTATAAGACGATTTTATTGAGTTTAGAAAGGATATATGGACGTCAGAGGGTTGATTGCAAAGACAATAGCTTAATTCGTGTGACTCCCACAGGTCCAGATCCTAATCTGGATAAAATCGTCAAATTACCCCTTCAGCACGATGAGGCCTTTTTAACTTTTGATTCTGGCTAAAAATTAGACGTTTTGTCGCAGTTTAAGAGGGCTCTATGTTATTCAGAGGATTTATTGAGACCGTATGTACCCCTTTGATTCCTAGAGGTAGACTATAAGCTGAAGAAAATCGTCTATTGGTAACCAGAATATGAGGGGAAGTACGTCATCGTGCTGACGGGGTTATAATAGCAGCCGGAATAAATGGTAGGAAGGCATAATCGTACATTGAAAGGGGTATGCCTGTAAAAATATGACATCAAAGTGGGCACCCCTATAAAAGTTGATGGTCTGAATTAGGTCCTCTTAGGGGAGGTTTTTAGTTTGTTCCCTAGACCTCCATCAAGCTTATAATTACACCCCTAAACCCCTTTTCAAGATAAATTTGTACATTTTTCGGTAGAAAAATGTCCCGGATCCTCTTAAATTACAGGCTCGCTATCGCTCACCAGGTAAAATCGACACCTAAATGGCACGAAAGGTCTTAAAATTGACAGAAATGGGGCAGAAGTTCATAAGATCGCCAAACTAATGGAGCGACCGCCTTAACATTTCAAAAGCAATGGGCCTAAACATGAGGGAGAAAGGGGCTAAAAACAAATCCCGCAAGTGGAAATCTCCCCCTTAAATTACCCACTATGCACCAACCTACCTACTTACACCCCCACCTACCGACCTACACACACCAAAACACATCTCTACTTACACCCTTACCTACACACACACACACACACACCAATCTACCTACTAACACCCCTGCCTACTGACCTACACACACACCAATCTACCTACTTACAACCCTACCTACAGACCTACACACGCCAACACACATACCTACGTATACCCCTGCCTATCGACCTACACACATCTCTACCTATACACACACCAATCTACCTACTAACACCCCTGCCTACCGACCTACACACACACACCAATCTACCTACTTACAACCCTACCTACAGACCTACACACGCCAACACACATACCTACGTATACCCCTGCCTATCGACCTACACACATCTCTACCTACACACACACCAATCTACCTACTAACACCCCTGCCTACCGACCTACACACACACACCAATCTACCTACTTACAACCCTACCTACAGACCTACACACGCCAACACACATACCTACGTATACCCCTGCCTATCGACCTACACACATCTCTACCTACACACACACCAATCTACCTACTAACACCCCTGCCTACCGACCTACATACACACCAACACACATATCTACTTAAACACCAATCTACCTACTAACACCCCTGCCTACCGACCTACACACACACACACCAATCTACCTACTTACACCCCTACCTACCAACCTACACACACAGTAATCTACCTACTTACACCCCTACCTACACACAGCAACATACCTACTTACACCCCTACCTACCTACCAACCTACACACACACACAGGTTATGCTAGGTGGCAAATTTCTGATATTATAACTGAAATTTTAAGCCTGCCAGATTACAATTGCTCCTAAAAATTGACGGAAAATTCGCTCGTGTGATACCGCCTTTATTTCAGGGTATTGTCACATTTTCATCAGCAACTAGACTGAACGCACATGATCTAAAGAAACTGAAATATTATAATACTTGAATACAAAATTGCCAGACCACAATTGCTCGAAAAAAATGCCGGTAATGTAGTTCCTGTGCCACCGCCTTACGTGTGGCATGGAAGCTCCCCTCTCCTGGTGTATTCAATTTTCATATGGAACAGGCATCCCTAGTTGTCAATAATCCAATTGCTTTGCTCCCATGCGGACATTACTTTTGATACCAGTTAGACAACGAATGCCAGCGATGTGGAGCACACACATTTTAATTAACACCCCGTTCTTAACATTAATCATCAAATACAAACCCCAATGCACTTGAATACACTAATGAAATCATATGGTCCTCCCGGGATTCGAATTCGGGACACCACACCCAGAACATAAGCATCTAAACCATTACACCACCAATACAGTTAAAGAGGATATAATAAGACACGTATTAATCTGTAAATAGAGAAATAACGGAGAATATATTAACCCCTTCTGTACCGGCGACGTCTCTTTAATTTTCTTCTAGCTACATTTAGACGATTTTATGAAGCTTAGGAAAGATATACGGTAGTAAAAAGATAATACTAGACATCCTTCCTAGGCTGATTAAAATCGTCTACATATTGCCAGAATATAATAATAATGAATGCCACCGGTACAGAAGGGGTTAAGACAGGTATGAATCTGTCTGCTATGCAACTGCTGAGCTCTGAAACTCTCTCCCAGAATCAGTCTTTCCCTCTTCCTATAATTGCTTCAAACTCCGTGTGTCCAGGCATTTTGGCTCGAATGTCCCTTGATTTTGGCCCTGTCACTCTTTCAACTTTGGGGGAGGCACTCGATACAGGCAGTTCTGCCCTCTGTCTCCCTCACTCACATAGGGAAAACAAAGTAGAGAAATAGCAGAGAAAATAAAAAGACATGCTATGAATCTGTAAGTAGAGAAACAGCAGACGATAATAATGAAGACTAAATAGTATAGTAAGTAAAAATAATAAAGAGGAGAGAACGGAGAGATAATGAAGTTTGGAGGTTTGAGGGCCAGAAATGTATGAATGTGTCCACTTCTCATTCATGGCCACAAATCCGATCAACACCACGGGGAATTCTGCATAAGGGGGGTCACCGGGTTTTTTTAAATCTTTCTCTCCTTTTCTCTCTTTCCCTTGCTTGTATCCATTCGGCCCCATTCAGCCAACTGTTTAAGACGTTTATCCCCATCCTGGCGAGCGATAGCGAGCCAGCATTGTATGGAGAAATCCGGCTTCGCCGGAGAAATTTTTCTATCGAAAAATTGACAAATTTAGCTTGCTGTCAAAACAAAAATATATATATGCTGGCTCGCTACCGCTCGCCAGGAAAATATTGACACCTGGATGGGGGTAAACGTCTTCAAATAGTAGGCTAAATGGGGCCGAATGGATACAAGCCAAAGAGAGAGGGAGAGAAAGAGAAAACAAGCGAGGTGGGCTCCCATAAACGACCATTTGGGGTTGAAACTAGGGCAACGGGCTGTCCATACCTCCGACACATACACATACACACTCTCTCACTCACTCACTCACACTCACACTCACACTCTCTCTCTCTCAGGATTTGAACTTGCATATTATATAGCGTAATGCATAAGTGCGCGGAATTTCGATGTGAGTGTCCTAGGTTCGAGTCCTTGGAGTGCCACATGTATTTGTTGATTTCATTAATTGAGTTTAGAGGTGAAGTTGGTTGGTGGAAAAAAATAATAATAATTGAGAGAGTTGTGGTTATCATTATATTAATCCTGACAAATGAAGCATAATTTCGAGGTTTTATTACACAGACTAACATAATCCTTACAATATGGTTGAGTTGAATGTGCAAAATTCGTGTGCACATAGGCCTGTAAACCTTGTAATACATAATATTCTTACAATGGTCTGAATGGGGTATATTTCTCTTCATTAGTGTGTGTGATCAATATTGCCTGCATTTGATACACATAAAAGAGAGTTGATGGCACAACTGTCTATTATACCTAAACTTTAGTTGGGGGTTTGTAGAGCTGAGAGGTTGGAAACACAGACAGAGATAGAGACGGGGGAAGTGAGAAGCCGATACTCAAACCTTACTATAAGTTAACACCGACTTTGATCGTATGGTATATATCGAGTTCTACATTAACACTATCTGGTGCAACGTCTCGGGGGTTATTATACTATTTTCTTACAGTTTCTTACAGTAGATCCTCTGGAAAAAGGCAAACTAGGCCTGTGTATCCAGCTCAGTGCCAGTACTTGCACTGCTGCGGTCGTTCACGGTGTTTTGTTTAATTATTATTGAGGGTTTTAATTGTTTTAGCCAATTTTGAACAATATTTATTTAGTTAACCCCTAGACTTGGAAAAACGCCTTTCCAAACCCCCTTCAAACTAAAAAAACGTTCCCCAGACCCCCTTCAAGCTAAATATGTACACTCACGCGTACTAAAAGTTGCTCAGGGGTGGGTCCTTCCTTCCCCTACTCCACCCTGGGCAGGTGGAAGGGGGAGTCGTGTCCAAGTCTACCCCCACTTTCCTTCCCTAGCTGGCAGTTAGTGATTAGCGACGATTGTTCTCATGCATTGCAAATTATTGTTAAACCATCATTGCACATGCTTACTGTTATGCCCTGTTTTTCTACAGGTTTAACTTGGGTAATGTGAGTTCTAAATTGACTGGGTATATAAGGCTGCATGCACAATACAAGATATGAGGAATAGAGAACACAAAGAAACACATGGTAGCAAGTTACATGATCACGTTTATTGATATACCACTGCAGAATACTTGTGTAAGACAATATAATAGAATTGAACAACACTAGCATAAGTGGATCTGGATGGAGCCTAGTCTCCCACTTCCAACGTTCAGGTATTAATCTTCTGATCACTGGCTTTGATTTCACAGGTTTATATACCGAAGACCATCAATGTTACTTATAGATTCATATTCACTGTTAGATTTATTACTGGTAGCTCTGGTGCACAAGTAGTAGTTCACAGACTAGATTAGACACGCATTTTTAGAGCACGGGAATTCTTCCTATCAATGAACTAACCATGAATGACTAACACCTTTACTAACCTCTATTACCTCACAATAAACCATTTACCTTTCTTGCATGCTCTGATCACTAAATTAGCACCTCAGCTATACCATAGAATGAAGATTGAACAATCTAGAGAGATGCTCCTATCACAGCTGTCCCCATCCTCCTCGCAAAGTAGATCCAGTCTCTCTCCCCTAAATACGTCCAGTATAGCCAAAATAGTACCTCTTACTAAGGCTCAGTTATATGAAAATATAAAGGCTTCCTATCGCCCTGTGCCACAACAGTAAATACCATCTTACCTAGTCCCCATATCTATTGAGAGCTCAATTAAGTCCATAAGACTCGAGATCCCTACTGTCTGCAGGGTCCAGAACCGAGCCTATAAATCTAACTCCCGCCCCCAGTCAAATCAGTTGAAAGCTAGACACCAACCAGTGGTCACTACCCTGCAGTTTACCTCTAGCTCTGCCCTTGTGTTGTTCCGGAGTTGAGAGATTCCAGATCCGGCAGACTCCGTGGCAGAGAAGACTGATAGAAGCATCTGTCCATGTACAAGTCCTAACGTGCACCTTATAACCTTCACACAAATTCGTGGGTATATAAGTGTGTAGCCAGCAACGATCATCAAGAGATCCGACTTGAGAACTTCCTACATTTTGGACCATCTGGACGGCCGAGGAACCAGTCGTTAGCCCCCAACATCACCGGAAGCAAGATAACCAGGACCAGATCTACCCATACTATTCAAGATTCATGTTACTAGTACTAAGTGTTATAGTACTAGCTTGATACGCACCTATTAACTACAAAGATGAAAATGTTATGCCCTGTTTTTCTACAGGTTTAACTTGGGTAATGTGAGTTCTGAATGACTGGGTATAGAAGGCTGCATGCACAATACAAGGTATGAGGAATAGAGAACACAAAATAAACACACAGTAACACGACACAAGTTCACGTTTATTGAAATAAAGAAATAAAGAGCATAGAAAGATAGTTATATTTGCACAAAACAAATGATAGAAGGGAACTGCTAGCATTTGCGGATTTGGATGGAGCCTAGTCTCCCACTTCCAACGTTCAGGTATATTCTTCTGATCACGGGTTTAATTAGCAAGTTTATATTTTACTGGAAGACCTCAATATATTCGTATAATTCACTGTCACTGATTTTACCTCTTGCTGGCTGGTCGCGTGCCCACGTAGCAACTCACAGTTAGGATTAGACGCGTATATTATAGAACACGGAAATCTCTAGCAACCTCATGGGGGTACTGAACTAAGTTTGATATTCTTAAGGCAGAAATATGTAGAACACGAATCAGTGGGCGAACGTTAGATATCACTAGAGTTTTAATATCTGAATAAGGTAATTACGAGAGTCAAGGTCGCCTGTTAATAAAAAACACTGATCGCTTAGTACGTCCCAAATGGAATGGTTAAATATGAATTACACTGGGCAAGGTCTTAGCCACTTTATAGAAAGTTAATAGGTGCGTATCAAGCTAGTACTATAACACTTAGTACTAGTAACATGAATCTTGAATAGTATGGGTAGATCTGGTCCTGGTTATCTTGCTTCCGGTGATGTTGGGGGCTAACGACTGGTTCCTCGGCCGTCCAGATGGTCCAAAATGTAGGAAGTTCTCAAGTCGGATCTCTTGATGATCGTTGCTGGCTACACACTTATATACCCACGAATTTGTGTGAAGGTTATAAGGTGCACGTTAGGACTTGTACATGGACAGATGCTTCTATCAGTCTTCTCTGCCACGGAGTCTGCCGGATCTGGAATCTCTCAACTCCGGAACAACACAAGGGCAGAGCTAGAGGTAAACTGCAGGGTAGTGACCACTGGTTGGTGTCTAGCTTTCAACTGATTTGACTGGGGGCGGGAGTTAGATTTATAGGCTCGGTTCTGGACCCTGCAGACAGTAGGGATCTCGAGTCTTATGGACTTAATTGAGCTCTCAATAGATATGGGGACTAGGTAAGATGGTATTTACTGTTGTGGCACAGGGCGATAGGAAGCCTTTATATTTTCATATAACTGAGCCTTAGTAAGAGGTACTATTTTGGCTATACTGGACGTATTTAGGGGAGAGAGACTGGATCTACTTTGCGAGGAGGATGGGGACAGCTGTGATAGGAGCGTCTCTCTAGATTGTTCAATCTTCATTCTATGGTATAGCTGAGGTGCTAATTTAGTGATCAGAGCATGCAAGAAAGGTAAATGGTTTATTGTGAGGTAATAGAGGTTAGTAAAGGTGTTAGTCATTCATGGTTAGTTCATTGATAGGAAGAATTCCTGTGCTACCTGGCAATGACTCGAGAGTCAAAACAGGGGCCAGGTATACCTCCGCGGGGGTGGGGGTCTCCCTCCTCGGGTGGGCAAAAAGGGGGAGCTGGGCGCCCTCTCTGATATAGTCGTCCGGCGGCTGTGGCTAGGGGCTTGCCATATCACCAGTGTTTGTAATAACCCTCTGTGTATGAGACAGATGTGAGTGTCTTTAATACCAAAACCGAAGGTGCCTTAGCTAGCTGGTTTTACTCGGCTGGTTGTTAATTGTAGGGTTTGCTGGATATGGTGGAGACTGGGTTGCTAACTCTGCCACATTTATCTGGAAGTATGACAATAGAAGTTAGTTACTGGCGGGGCGGCTAGCCTCGCACCGACGACCATTGGGTGCAGGGTTGTGAATGTGTTGTAAGAGAATAGATGGCATGCAAGGGGCTAGTAAAGTTCTAATGTTGTTCTGGCCTACTAAGTGAAGGTAGGCTGGATAGGAGTATATATAAAAGGTTGGAGAGCGTTAGTAACGGACAATTCAAGGATCTTCAAGAGGTATGAGAGAGAGGCTAGGTCGGACAAGAGTCGAGAAGCGCGGGTGTCTTAATGAGAGGGGGGGGAGAGTTCAAGGGCTACAGGGAAATTTTGCCCCTAAGGTCCCTGGGCGTGGGGGTGGCATTAGGCTACAATTGATATGGAAGTTTGAAAAGGCAGTAGAATACGTTAGCCAAATGCTACCGGGGAATGCAACTATGGGGTGGTATATGAGTCTGGAAAAGATAGAGTTATGTGATCAGTCAGAGGGTTATGGATACTATTAGTTGGCCCTGGGAACTGCGTTTTCTATTAAATATAAAATACCAACCACAGTGGCAGTTCGTAGGGGTACTTAGTTATTGTTTCGGGGTACTTATGACAGATACTGATAACCAGGTTATCTTATATAATCTCTGGTTGGGGTAAGAGGTGTAAGACACGAAGTCAATTGGCGTAGTGTGGACTGTGGATACGAAGGAGGCAAGGGGAAGACGTATGACAATTGTGGAAAGTAAATGGAAAAAGGTGAACACAATGGCGGATAAAAATACTTAACCTAAGGGTTGCATACATAGATTTATGGGGCGATGGGTCTTCAGAAGCTTAGTCTGGCAAGACAAGATGTTAGGGAATGTTAATATTAATACTTAGTTACTAGAGGAGCAATGCAAGGGGCGACTGAGCACGGGTTACATATATCTATACTCGTCATGGAAAATGATATAAGAGATCTAGGGACAGCGTGGGTGCTTTAACTTCTAAGATATATAACATCTACTTCTCGGATGCAAGAACATACATAGATATAATTATGGCTGTCTGATGTGTTGGCATTGGCTCAACGTCGGGACAGGCATGGGTGTTTTTAATATGAATGTATATTCCTGTTCATCATCTTTGTAGTTAATAAGTGTAGGACACGAGGGGTTAGTGTACGTGAGGTGTGGAAAATGGTCGGTTTTAGAAAAGGTAAATGGGTGTGTCCTGGAGCTGTTTAGCCCTGCGGGCTTGGGCCTGCCTGGAATGGCGGGCTCGGTCAGCTGGTCCTTTCGTTCTGTGGACCTTTCTTCCGGGTGTTTCTGTGTGGTGTTCGCTCGTGGCTTCTGTGGTGGGCTTCTTGTTCTGGGGCATTTTACTTACAATTATTGTTAAACCATCATTGCACATGCTTACAATTATTGTTAAACCATCATTGCACATGCTTACAATGGCCAACATTTAATATTTATTAGGATTTTTTTAATACAATCTATATATTATTTTAGATGGTCTGTGTGTGTGTGTGTTCTTAATAGGCGGCCGCCGTTTTGGACCTGGGGAGCTGAAACTTTGCATGTAGGTGTCAATTGACTTGGGTCAGGTCATAGAGGGGGCGAGGCGACGATCGGAGGTCGTTTCGAGGCCGAAATTGAAAAAAAAAAAAAAAAAATGAAAAACATTGAGCAAAATTGCCGTTTGGGGCAAAAGGAGGCCTCCGATCGAAAAGGTGTATGGAACGAAAGTTGTTCGCAGCTCCCCAAAATGGGGGTACGGATGAGGTCAGATCCAAAATCGGAGGTCATTTAGCGGCCGAAATCGAGGTCGCCGTTTAATGAGGCACAGGGAGGTCGAGGCCGGTGATTATGGTAGTAGTAGTATTGTGATGATTGTGGTAGTAATGATTGATGATGGTGATTATGGTAGTAGTAGTGGTGGTAGTAGTGATGGTGATTATGGTGATTACCCGGGCAACGCCGGGTATCCCTGCTAGTATACTATATAATTGTATTCTCAAAATGAGTCTCTATACACAACGTTGGTTACAAGAATCTCAGCTGTAGTGATCTGCTTCTCTCTCTCTCTCTCTCTCTCTCTCTCTCTCTCTCTCTCTCTCTCTCTCTCTCTCTCTCTCTCTCTCAACAGGCAGACTACGAGGTCAGTTCATTCAAGTTTTTAAAATATATAATGGGTTTGGTAATGTGGATCATAGAAAAATGCTTAGCCTCTATATGAATACAATACGCAACCATGGCTGGCAGTTATAATTGTAAAGGATAAGGCACTAGTATTTGCGGAAACTGTTTCCCATTTAAGATTTGTTCTACCTGGAAGAAACTTTCCTCAGAAGTTGTAATCATTTCCTCATTTGAGAAGTTCAAGAAGACAGTAGATAGTATTTTGCACACTGTAAGGGGTGTAGTGCATTGAAAAATGTATCTTCTTCCACTTCGAATATTTCCCCGAAATGGACAAGAAGGTCTTTGAGATACTAACCATTCCTTGTAACTCTCTCACAGCACACACTTTCTACAACCAAGATTTAACGGGTCTGAATGCGGTATATTTCCCTTCATTAGTGTGTGTGATGCATTTGATACACATAGAGGAGAGTTGATGGTAAAACTGCCACTTAATCCTATTCCTTATTTGGGGGTTTGTAGAGGTGAGAGGCTGGGATCACAGATAGAGACAGAGAAGGGGGAAGTGAGAAGGCGAGCCTTGCTACTCAAGGGCTCTATACTCACACCTTAATAAACGTTAACACCGACTTTGATAGTAATTTGTATCAAGTTCTACATTGACTTGATTAAATCAAAGTGTATAGGTCACATACAATTAAATGCAGACCGTTTATAGTATGTATGGTATTGAATAAATCAGAGAAACTAATGCTATGGATTTCAAAGGCAGCGTCACACTGTTTTTCGCAAATATCTCCCAAATGAATTGTTGTATCAGTATGGTATTTCAGCACAAAGCCTGTTACACCCCGACCTAATTTATGGCCGATATAGCATTTTGCTATATGTGTTACGTTAGCAGTTTACTCGTGAATATTAAGACGAAGCCGGGAGGTCACGTGTACACATTCAAAGGAATGTGTAGTATTCGTCTTGCCCTCCCCCCCCCAACACCCCCCAAACCACTCCTTAGCTACCCCTAAATCTCCCCCTCCTCACCTTCCTTACCCCTCACCGTCTCCCCATCCACACCCCTCCTCACTCTCGTCTCCCTGGCCCTGCATCTCCCATCAATATATTATACGGTTCATGTTATGCACTGTACTTGTAGCTACTTATATTATGTCTGTATATATAGATATAATAATTATAGTGTATGCACTAATATTCATGCAGCTTACGATATTATTGAGTACGTAAACAAGGGGTAGTGCAAATTGTTATGGAGGCAAGACGTATTCCACACTGTTAATTACTGTATAACCGGATGTTTGTGCACATGTGGTAGAAGGACAAAGAACACGTTCTATTGGTATTACCTGTGGTCTGGACCTATTGTGATAACTTGTTTTTATTTGTGCTAAATACTGTGCATTCATCATAAAATATAAACATGGTTAAGTTAAGATATTAATATTTTGTTAACTTGTGTCTTTGATAACCACATCATCACCTATAGACTGCATATACTTCTATGCATCACTGCATCTCTCATTGTAGCCTTATCAAATAAATATAAAGTACCAAATATACTGCATATATTGTGACGTATCATTAGGACTATTACATACATTACATTACTGTCATGAAGTAGATGCATTATGATCGATAAATATATTGTAGGAATAAAATGAGGCAAACATGACAATACTGTAAACCATTTATTCGCTATCACTGC
The DNA here is from genome assembly GCA_032716605.1 of Paralithodes platypus. Classification (NCBI taxonomy): domain Eukaryota; kingdom Metazoa; phylum Arthropoda; class Malacostraca; order Decapoda; family Lithodidae; genus Paralithodes; species Paralithodes platypus. Next base: position 13,886,602 of record CM064519.1, on the reverse strand, counting down.
CCATGAAAACATCGTCAGAATGTGACGAGGGATGGGGGGGGGGGGGGCAATTACAGGAGGCGGAATGTATTCAATAAAGGTACACTTTACATATGACACGGTTCAGAACACACGTAATAACATACGATTCCGTGTATTTGGTTTACTACACATGACTGCATGCATTGGCCTCCTAATACACACATACGGCAAAACAGCCATTACCAAGGGGATTATGCCTTGCTTTCATGCTCGTTCGCCCCACTTCTCGTTTCCATGCCCAGACATAGCAGTAACTGTATGAATAATAGCAAAGTATGATACTTAAATACATAATTATATAGTATTTAATGTACGTAATCACAATAACCTAAGTATTCACGATAACATAAACCGTATACTACAGCTTTGAAAGAGGGAGGGTGAGTGGGAGTAATGAGGGAGACGGGGAGAGGGTGAACTAGGCACTGGGGTAATGGTCTGGGGGTTGGTAGGGGGGTTGGAGGGATTAGACAGTACCCCACACTCGTGTGAATGTGTACAAGACCCTAGAGGCGATGACTGGATTAGACTTAATATTCTTCAGTAAACTTCTGACTAACCACTTATGGCAATGTAATATATTATCTATACATTAGGTCGTGGTGTAACAGGCTTTGTGCTGAAATACCATACTGATACAACAATTCATTTGAGAGATATTTGCGAAAAACAGTGTGACGCTGCCTTTGAAATCCATAGTAACACTCGCAACACTATTCCAGCCTATCTTTGCCTGTGGTCCTTTCCTTTTATGATATAAAAGCCCGACTGTGTAAATATTTAAATAATTTGAGAATCTAGGAGTAAATCGTAGAGGGCACGTTGATGTGTATTGCAATAATGGTGAACATAACATCCTTAATACCTTATGAGATTGGATTTAAGGTATAATCCTGTGTAGCGGGCTACCGTGTATATACTGTATATCTTAATAATTTGGTAATGTAACAATATATTTTTAAATTGTACATTCATAAATAGTACACTAATATACTAGGTTAGGTTTTGGTTAGGTTAAAGTAGGGATCTGAAAAACAGTTAGCCGCTACACAGGATCTTACCGGATTTAATTACGGTAGTATTATATTGAAATCACATTGTCTTGATCGTAGAAAGTAGTGTAATAAGAAAGAGAGAGAGAGAGAGAGCGCACTACAGCCGAGATTCGCGTAACCCACGTTGTGTATAGAGACTCATTTTGAGAATACAATTATAGAGTATATTGTATTTATACATTCCTAATAACTGTTAAATCTCGGCCATTGTAAGCGTGTGCAATGATGGTTTAACAATAGTATGCAATACATGAGAATAATCGTCGCTAATCACTAACTGCCACATGAGAACAATTGTCGCTAATCACTAAACTGCCAGCTAGAGAAGGAAGGTGGGGGAGTTGGGGATAGTTTGGGGGTGGAAGGTGGGGGTAGACTTGGACCCGACTCCCCCCTTCCACCTGCCCAGGGTGCAGTAAGGGAAGGAAGGACCCACCCCTGAGCAACTTTTAGTACGCGTGAGTGTACATTTTTCGGTAGAAAAATTTCCCGGCCAAAGGTCGGTTTCTCCCAAATTGCAGGCTCGCTATCGCTCGCCCAGATAAAATCGACACCTTATTGGGTTGAAGCATCATATAATCGCCAAACAAATGAGGTGTTTGAAACGTCTTAAAATATCCAAGCTAATGGAGTAAATCAGGGAGGATCCAAATTGGCCCGCCCTGCACCTAATAGGGTTAAATCGATTGGCAATTAGTGTATAGGCCACATCAAATTAAATACAGACCGTTTATAGTATGTATGGTACTGTATATCCTTTCCCTTTATTAAATACAGACCGTTTATAGTATGTATGGTACTGTATATCCTTTCCCTTTATTAAATACAGACCGTTTATAGTATGTATGGTACTGTATATCCTTTCCCTTTATTAAATACAGACCGTTTATAGTATGTATGGTACTGTATATCCTTTCCCTTTATTAAATACAGACCGTTTATAGTATGTATGGTACTGTATATCCTTTCCCTTTATTAAATACAGACCGTTTATAGTATGTATGGTACTGTATATCCTTTCCCTTTATTAAATACAGACCGTTTATAGTATGTATGGTACTGTATATCCTTTCCCTTTATTTAAATAAAGTCCGACTGTCGTAAGTGCTTTGATAACCTAGGCTAGTTCGTAGAGGTGTTGATGTGTATGGCATTGGCGGTGAATAATAAGATTGGATATAATTACGGTATTATTGTATAATTAAATCATATTACATCTTGGAATTTTGGTCGTAGAGAGAGAGAGAGAGAGAGAGAGAAGACCACTACGGCCGAGATTCGTGTAGCCCACGTTGTGTGTATAGAGAATCATTTTGAGAAAGCAATTACATGTTGTATTAATAAATTCCTGATAAATATTACATGTTGGTCATTTTAAGCGTGTGCAATGATGATTTAGCTATAATTTACAAGACATGAGAACAAGCGTGGCTAACCACTAACAAGCAGCCAGAGGGGGAAGGTGGGGGAGTTGAGGATAGTTTGGGGGTCTAAGGTGGGGTAGACTTGGACTTCCCCCACCTTCCACCTGCCCAGGGTGGAGGGGGGGGGGGGGGGGAGGAAGGACCCAACCCTGATCAGTTTTTAGTACGTGTGAGTGTACCGGTACTATGCATATGACTGGCCAGGAGGGTAAACATTTCGTTCTTTGTCTTACGGTAGAGATAATACTTTGCATAATTGCGTTCAGTATTTCCTGGACGCTTGTTTGAAACTGTAATTGGCCTAAACACAAGAGAGACAAACTAGGGAGCCGGTACCGAGGATTGGTCTGGTGAGGGTAACAAGACGAATTAATACCGACCTGCTCCAAAAAGAAAGAAAAATATATAATAATAATAATACTAATAATAAGAAGAAGAAGAAGAAGAAGAAGTAGAACAAAGAAGAAGAGGAGAAAAAATAAAGGCACTCTATCATGGTTCAAAGGCTTCACTGGTCTGAATTCTTTGATTCGAAATGTTAGGATAGTTCAAGAAATATAGAGAGCACCTTTACTATTTTGCAAACTATATTTCCACGATACTCATTCTATTCATGTTTTTAGTGTTGGACAGTACGAAATTACTATATTGTTACTGCTATTTTTGCTATATGGATAATTAATTTTTAACTCCTCAATGATGATGATGATGATGCAGGTTTGGAAGGAAAACCTATGAAACGGTTTATTTTCTCACGATTATCACGTAACACATGTCAAAATGAATAACTAATTGGTAATGATATTCTACTCGGTAACATTGGTAACATTAATTTAAAAGTCCCATCAAATTTATTATAAGGTGCTGAAGTATCTTTCAACTCCGCGCGCCATATTGTTCAAATGGTCTCTGAAGCTTCGAGATGGAGAAATGAACCTCTGAATTATTTAGGTCCAAGGTTCAGTAAGTCAGTCTGCTAGTGGCCGTCGGAGGGTATATACGTGCGTGTTTGTGTCTGTCTGTGTGCGGCGGGAGTGGCATTTTGCGTTATCGGCCGGAAGCTTCTGTCTAATGTAAGTGTTAATGTTTACTCGTTTTACAGTAGTAGGGATTCTGGTCACTGGAACGATAATTGTTATCGGAAATTTAAGATAATTGCCCATTAGTGTTTGTGGGTATGGGGGGGGGGACTTAGGTTAAGGCAAGTCAATTTTGGGTAAACCTGACTTTTTGGACCGACAGCGATTTCAGTAAGTTTTATTTTTTTTTTTTTTATTTTTCCTTCAGATATAGTGTTGTTTTATACTGAAGAGGAGCGGAAATGAGTATTTACCCATTATCCAACAATCTAAAAACACGCCCCCCACAAGTGGGGAGGGCTATGAAGTTCAGGGAAAATGAGGGGTTAAAAGCGTAAAAATACAATAGTATAGCGTTTTGTATTAAAACTTGGCTCGGGTTTTCCCAAATTGCAAACCCATACAACCCAATTTTGTGAATACCCAAGCCAACTTTTGACGAAAGCTGGCTCGGATTTCACGGGGTGGAGTGGGTAGCCTAATATCTCATGTTATAAAAATAGTCAACTTTGGGAAGACATTAGCCTAACCTAACAACCTTACCTAACCTATCCTAGTATCTTTTTTTTTTTTTTTTTTTTTAATGTTCTAGCCTATTAGCCTAACCTAACAACCTTACCTTACCTAACCTAGTATATGGGTGGGGGCTGCTGCCCCCACACCCCCGCTGGTTGGGTTACTTTTTTTTTTTTTTTTTTTTTTTTTTTTTTTTTTTTTTTTTTTTTTATGTGCTAGGCTATTAGCCTAACTTAACCTAACCTAACCTAACCAAACCTAGTATATGGGTGGGGGCTGCCGCCCCCACACCCCCGCTGGTTGGGTACTGGCTGAAAAACTTATTGTTTTACAGTATCCTAGGCCTATACATGTATTTTAGCGTTTTTGTTTTTTTCTCCCTTATAATACATTTCAGCTCTTAATGCCATATATAGCAATGATGTATATGCTCTACCGGACCTATTAGGCCTAAACAGATCGATGGGCTAACTGTCGGTGGACAGACCTCGGGACACAGGTGAAAATGGCGTGTGTACGAATCGGTGCCGTCTATAGGAAGGTATTGACAACCATGTTACGACAAAATTCCATTTTAGTACCATATATTTTTATTATGTTTTGCCGAGGCTTAAAACACATTTTCATATTATGTTTAGAGCATAATTATAAAATCCATATTTGTTTTCAAATATTGCAAAATAATTGGTGACCAACTTATTTAGTTATACTGAATGTTTTTTAAGGCAAAAACAAACAAGACGAAACTCAAAAGAATTACGAAATGTATAAGAAATTCACAAACTATCAAATTAGCTATTCCTAGAACATCAATAAGACAGAGTTTGACACCAGCGAAAAACAAATATGACAATCTCAAAGTATCATAATTATTGTTTCTAGAACGCCAAGAAGAAAGAGTAGGAAACTAGCAAGTTACAGTATGAGACATTCACAAACTATCATAATAACAATCCTTAAAACGCCGAATCCTAGAACACCAGGGATCCCCATAGTGATCTCGGGTTGTTTGGAATCCAATTCAAACGAGAGTTGTCAGTATAACACATGCTGTATTTCAACCATGCATGTACTCCTTGTGACCTCTCTCCTCCACAACCTGTCTCTCTCTCCTCAACCTTAACCCTTTGAGTACCAGCGACGTGTATTGTATTATATTCTAGCTATATTTAGACGATATTATGCAACTAGGGAAGGATCTGTGATAGTTATAAGGAATGGTTGAGATAGTTTGAAGCCTTATTACTGGTAGAGGCCCTTCCTAAGCTGAATTAAATCGTCTAATAGTTGTCAGAATAAGATGAAAAGATCGCCCCTGGTACTGTACGGGTTAACTTTGGGAACAGTGTTGCATGCAATCTGTAATCAAAATTGGGTTATACTGATGTTTTGGACTCCACCTGCCCATCTCTGTCGATAGGTTGGGTTGTTTGGTTAGGTTAATATACTAGGTTTCAGAAACAAGATTCGTAGTTGCGGTAGTATTTACGGTATCTGGACACTTCGAGCGAATTCATATTCGAGCGGAGGCGCATTTAGGTTAGGTTAAGTTAATCTATCTATATCTATTGCCTGACGCCGTGATCCCCGAAGGGGTGGCCACGAACGAACCGCCCCCATGCACCTCTGTCCCCAGTCAGTCGACGCCCCTCCCCCCAACCAGCACCGCCTTCGTTCATGTAGTTCCTCACTCCATCCTTCCACCTCATATTCGGTCTACCTCTCCCCCTCTGTCCCTCCACCTCGCTCTCGTACACCCTCTTAGTCATTCTCTCGCTTTCCATACGTTCCATATGGCCGAACCATCTCAAGTTGTTCCTTTTCACACTTTCCAGCACATCTACCTCCACACCACACCTCCTTCTTACTTCCTCATTAGTCTGTCTATCCCTCCATGTAACTCCGCACGCACTCCTTAAGTAATTCATTTCCACTGCTCTCACTCTTGGTCTGAGTCTCTCAACCAACGTCCATGCTTCGCTTCCGTAAGTCAGTGTCGGGATTACCACACTGTCATGCAAGGACTTCTTCACTTCCATACTGACCACCCTATTTCTTGTTACTGCTTTTAGCGTTCCTACAACCCTCTTCCCCTGTTGTACCCTCTCTCGCACCTCTTCATCCATAGTCCCATCTTTACTCAACACACTGCCCAGATACTTAAAAGAGTTGACGATCTCCATAGCCTGACCGTTCAGCTTCACCTCACACTCTGTGACTTCACCCCTTTCGAAGACCATAACCTTGCTCTTCCCCGTATTTACCTTCAAATTCCGTTTTTCGCACACTGTTCGAAACTCATTTACCAGACCCTGCAACTCCCATTCATTATCACTCATCAGAACTGTATCATCCGCAAACAGCAGTATAGGTAGCTTCCACTCAATTCCCTCCCTTTTCAGCGATACACCAACATCCACTGCTCTTGATAGTATTTCTTTCATAACTCCATCCATATATACAGTAAACAAGCACGGGGACATCACACACCCCTGTTTCAAACCAACATTCAGGTCAAAGAACTCGCTCTGCTCACTCTCCACACGTACTGCCGCCTTTGCACCCTCATACATGCTCTTCACTGCTTTCAGCAACTTGCCCTCTACTCCGTATATTCTAAGTACTTTCCACAAACCTTCTCTATCCACTCTGTCATAGGCCTTCTCCAAGTCCATAAAGGCAACATACACCTTTTGTTTCTTCTCCAGATACTTCTCCACAACACAATTCAGGGTAAAAATCTGATCTACACATCCTCTTCCCTTCCTAAAACCTCCCTGCTCGTCGCCTATCCATTTCTCCGTTCTCACTCTCACTCTCTCAATCACTACCCTACTGTATACCTTCCCTACTACGCTTAGAAGACATATTCCTCGGTGGTTACCACACACTCCTCTTTCCCCTTTGCCCTTATATAGGGGGACTATTATGCCAGTCTTCCAGTCATCGGGTGCACTCCCCTTCTCCCATGCTAGTTTGCACATTTTCCATACCCATTCTATCACTATCTCACCACCATACCTCAACATTTCCCCACACACTCCATCTGTTCCTGGTGCTTTCCCCAACTTCACTCTTTTCATGGCTTCCCACACTTCTGACCTCCTGATCCCCACCTCCTCCTCCACTACTTCTCTTCTTCTCCCTCCCATACCATATACAGCTATGTTTGCTGGCTCTTCATTCCTTTCATTTAGCAACTCACTGAAGTACTCCCTCCATCTTTCGACTCTGTCTTGCTTCTCGGCTAGCATTCTCCCATTCTTATCTTTCACACCCTTACTGTTTCCCTTGCTACCTTCCCTAACTTTCTTGACTTCTTTCCAGAACAGTTTCTTACTCTCCCTCCATTTTACACTCAGATTCCTTCCAAATTCCTCATCTACTCTTCTCTTACTTTCCTTCACTACTCTCTTCACCACCCTCTTACTCTCCACGTACCTCGCTCGTTTCTGTCTCTCGGAATCTTCATTCCCTCTACTACCCAACCACTCTCTATATGCTTTCTTCTTTTCTTCCACAGCTATTCTTACCTCTTCTGTCCACCATGCTGTACCTTTCACTCCCCTCCCTCTTCTCCTCACTCCACACACCTCCTCACATGCTGCACAGATTTCATCCTTAAACACCTTGCTCATCTCCTCCACTTCCTCCATAACTTCCAGGTCGAACCCACCTAGTCGTCTTTCCACTGCTCTCCTGTACTCCTCCCTGACTTCCTCCTCCTGCAACCTCTCCACCCTCCTCACCATTCCACCCTCCTCTCGCCTCCCTCCCGCTCTCCTCACCCACTTCTTTTGTATCCTAACCTTAGCTACCACTACATAATGATCAGACAGACCCCCTCCAATACCCCTATACACCCTAGCATCCATCACAGATTTCTTCATTCGTTCATCCACACATACATAATCAATCAATGACTTTTGTTCCACCACTGTCTTATCCTTCATCGTCAACATCCGTTTCCACGTGTACCTGTGGATCATTCTGTGTCGGAAGAAGGTGTTGGCTATCCACAGCCTCCTCCCCACACATACGTCCACAAGTGCACTACCATTCCCATTCACCTCTGATGGTACCCCCCACCCTCCCACCACTCCCTCAACTTTCCTATCACCCACCTTACCATTCATATCCCCAATCAGAAATATTCTTTCGTTCTTGTCAAACTTCTCCAGGCACGCCTCCACATTCATCCAGAACTCCTCTTTCTTTCTTTCAAGTATATCCTCTGTCGGGGCATACACGCATACAATCACCCACGTTTGTATTCCTACTTTCATTCTCACCCACACAATCCTTGAACCCACAGACCCATACTCTCTTACACATTCCTTCCATTTGCTACTTACAAACAAACATGCACCTTCTCTCGCTGTTCCTTCACTCACTCCAGCACACACACACCCATTCCACACTCCCACTCTCTCACATCTGGACCTTTCCATTTGGTCTCTGTCATTCCACATACATCCAGCCTGGCATTCACTAACACTTCCAGAACCTCTCTCTCTTTTGTGCCATCATTCATGCCACTAACATTCCACGTAGCCATTCTCAGAATGTCCGAAGGCATGTCCTTAGTCGGTCGTGGTTCGTCAACGTTGGTTCCGTCCGCATCCGAGGCTGTTCGTTCGTTTTTCTTTGCTTAGATATTTTTTCCGGGTGGGGGTCGCAAGCCCACCGACCCAACCTCTTTAGTCGCCTCTTACGACACGCAGAAGGCACGTGGGGCATATTCTATTCCCTAACCCCCAGTTAAGTTAGGGTTTAATTCTAGTTTCGCTTTCACAGCATACTCATAAATTTCTATGGCTACTTTAGAGTTGTCATATACCATACTTAATTCCTATATATGTCCAAAGCGGCGGAAATGCATTATAAGGAATTATACCTACTGTAAAAAAAAAAAAAAAAAAATCTCCCCATATGCGGCACCATAGCTATTACATAATACTAGGTTAGGTTAGGTAAGGTTGTTAGGTTAGGCTAATGTCGTTAATGTAGTTTATTATCATTATGTTACGTCTTTTACCCAGCAATTTCCCTGATCTTCATAGTTGGTCGGGAAGCTATGCCTTTACAACGGCGCCTCCCTTTTGTCGCTGTGTACGTGAAACTAGAATTTTACCTAAGTTAGGTTAGGTTAATTAGGTTGGATTGTGCATCCGCTCGATCAGGAATTCGCTCGAAGTGACTCGCATTCGTATTTACAGATACGGCCGAATACCGGTAGGCTACTAAATGGGCGCCGGCCCAACCGCCATGTTGTATCCCACGTAGGCCTACTTGGTACTACGGACACATTGTAGGCGTTAGGTGTGGATTAGGCTTGTATCCAATGTACTAGGTCTATGTTACTGGATATTTATGATTTAAATAAGTGCAAAGTTTTCGATAAATCTGGTTATATGGCTTTGCAATTAGGGAAATCATGAGCCGATTTCCGACATTTAGTTAGTCTTTTTCGATTCTCAAAATACGATCAAAGTTTTGCCAAAAATTGGCTCGGGTTTTCCAAAATTATGCTTTTTGGGGTTTGCAATTTAGGGAAACATGAGCCAAAATTCTAAATTAGGTTACTGTAATTTGTTTACTCTTAAAAGTCGCAAAATCCGAGCCAAGTTTTGCCAAAACTTGGCTCGGGTTTTCCAAAATTCGGGTTTTATGCCTTTGCAATTTCGGGAAACCTGAGCCAAATTTCTAAATGAGGTTACTGTCCTTTTGTTGTCTACAAACTCTCAAAATCCGAGCCAGCTTTGGCCAAAATTTGGCTCGGGTTTTCGAAATATTGGGTTTTAGGCCTTAGAAATACCTTAAAACCCGAGCCAAGTTTTGCTAAAATACGTTTTAATCGCCGTTTTACGCATTTAACCCCTCATTTTCCCTGTACTTCATAGCCCTCCCTACTATCGGGCGGCGTGTCTTAGGATCGTTGTATAATTGGGAAAACGGTTTCGCCGAGGGTTGCAATTATTTCCAAACACTATATATTGATGAAAACTAACAGGGAAAAATACAAAAATCCATGGGAAAATTGGTGACCATCTTATTTAGTTTTTCCGTCCGACATTATCTCTAAAATATAAAATTACAAGTATATACAGGATAGTAAAGCGAGAGAGAGAGAGAGGTTGAGGTATGAAGAGTAATACCACGTCCATCATCAGGTAAATATGGATATTTGCCACCCCCTCCCTTCCCTCAACCTTAATGTGGCCTCCGTGTCAAGGGAGAGAGAGAGAGAGAGAGAGCGCGCGCGAGCAAGCAAGCAAGCAAGCAAGCAAGCAAGCAAGCAAGCAAGCAAGCAAATGGCCTGTAAAGTTTCGGTATATATTAAGCAAACCACCCACCAATTTTCATGACAATTTTGAAATGCATGTTGGAATCCCTATAAACTGTACTTCATTTTGGTAGCATTCAAGGAGACTACTGCAGGACTCTTCTTCTTCTTACCTCTGACCAGGTATAGGCTATCCTAGTGTTTACTAGCCTATACCCCTTTGAAAGGACATTAGGTATTATTCTATAATTGCACCTATACGAGCTAAACAAATTATTATTGTATTTAACAGGAAGGTACGACGAGGTAAGTGATGTGGTATAGGTGGCAATATGCGGAAATGGATTATAAGAGCATTCTGCCCCCCTCTTACCCCCTTACGAAAATCTACGGTTATTCACTCCACCCCAACTGAATTTCTACCGTTTTACCCAACCAGCGGGGGTGTGGGGACGGCAGCCCCCACCCATAATACTAGGTTAGGTTAGGTAAGGTTGTTAGGTAAGGTTGTTAGGTTAGGCTAATGTCTCTCTGAAACATTGTAAATCCGTGTCACATCTAGATTGATAGACTTTTGTCAGAGGGGGGCGGAATGCCCTTATAATCCATTTCCGCATATTGCCACCTATACCACATCGCTTACCTCGTTGTACCTTCCTGTTAAATACAATAATAATTTGTTTAGCTCGTATAGGTGCAATTATAGAAATTTACCGGACATTAACCTAACCTAACAACCTTACCTAACCTATCCTAGTATTATAGGTGGGGGCTGCCGCCCCCACACCCCCGCTTTGACTTAGATGTTTGGTGTATTTGTCTGTGAAGTGGGTATTTTTCAATTTGTTGATAACGAAAATCCTCCATGCGGACTATATGGAGAAAAATATGGCGAATCTATTGGTGCCTATTTTCCCTAATAAAATGGATAAATCTACAGTTATATTACCCCTATTTTGTCGCTATTCTGTTGGTACTAATGGGTTAATATTATTAGTAGTAGACTTAGTATGGTTTGATGATGCGCGGAAATGTATATTTGACTTTAAATAGATACATTGAAGTATTACAAACCTTCGCAAACTCATAAACAGGGAACGTGAGCAGGGTTTAGACCATCGCGCACCCATAAACAGGGAACGTGAGGGGGAGTTTAGACCGTCGCGGAGACAGGTTACTTTTCGGTTAGGTTAGGTTAGGTTAGGCTAATGGGAATTTTTTTATTTTAATACCACGAATTTTCCGAGTGTTTTTTAGAAAAGAAATTGTTCATTTGCATCAATATATAGTGTTTGTAATTAATTAGAAATCTCGGGAAAACTTATTTTCCCCATTAGGCCTATTGATCAATGTTGAGACACGCCCCCGATAGTGATTTGAAAAGACATTAGCCTAACCTAACAACCTTACCTAACCTAACCTAGTATTATGGGTGGGGGCTGCTGCCCTCACACCCCCGCTGGTTGAGTACTAATCCCTTAGTAAAAAAAAAAAAAAAATTGGCTGTCTATTATACGAAGGTGAAAGAATGTCGATGCAGTCTACGGTGTTTACTCTGCAATCTTCAGCTTTGATTGTACATTGATAACGGGAAAGTACCGTATTGACAACCTTGTTACGAAAATTAAATTTTAGTACCATACTTTTATATTAGGTTTTTCCGAGGGTTTAACACATTTTCATATGATCTTTAGAGCTATCGATAACCGGAAGTACCTTATTGACAACCTTGTTACGAAAAATATATTTTAGTACCATACTTTTTTTATTAAGTTTTGCCGAGGGTTAAAACAAATTTTCTTATGATCTTTAGAGCATATAGATTCAATATTTATCTTCAAATATATCAACAAAATTCGTGGTATTAAAATAACATTGAACCGGCTAATGTTACAAATACTAAAATGCGACGGTCCTCGGTATTAAACAACACTGTATATCAAAGAAAACTGAAATGCTAGGTTTTTCGGTATATATTAAGCAAACCACCCACCAATTTTCATGACAATTTTGAAATGCATGTTGGAATCCCTATAAACTGTACTTCATTTTTATGTAAGTTTGATAATTTGGAAAAATCGATTAAGGGAGAAAATTAACATTGAAAATCATGTGTAAAAAGTCTCCCATAAACGGCGGCCCGCTATGTTATTGTAGTTTGCGGCCTAATTTCGTCTGTTAATTAACTTTCTCCTTAATTGGACCCCCTATGAAGTACAACAGATTATGATGACATAAGTGACGGGTGTTTAGAGGGGGCAGAGCTCCCCCTTCAACATATTACGTGTCTCACAGTAACTTCTATTATATAAACAACCCAAGAATTTTCATAGATATTTTAAATTTCATTTAGGATGTAATATAACCTATACTCCATGTTAAAATAAGTGTCAACCCTCGAAAAATTCTATTAACCCGGGAACTGCGGGGAGACTCTTAAGAGTTCCCCCGGCGGACTGCGGGGAGACTCTTAAGAGTGAGTGAAAACAAAAATCAACTTTTGACATCGAAAAAAAAAAATAAAAAAAAAATGGCCATGAAAAATCTCAGTCCTCTACCTCCCCTCCTTCCCCACTTTCCTCCTCTCCTTCAGTTATCACCTATTTTCCCTGTTATTCCCTTATTCTGAGGTATATTTTCGTGCTAACATTAGAAATCCGGTTGGAGGGTGTGGTCATCACTGATAGCAAGCGAATGCAAGAGAGAGAGAGAGAGTATCGATCGACTGTGTCTCAGTGGCCTTGGGGGAAATTGGCGGGAAAGCAGCTTGCCTCACCCATACATTATACAGCTCGCGGGCTATATCTCCGATTTTGACCATCCAAACGCTGTTTTCACTCGTTTTATTGTTGTTTCAGGTTAATACCTTTATAATCAACCCATAATAGGCGCATATGGATAAGTATTAATGCTATTAATGGCACAATGAATATTTTAGTGACGGAAACACCTCAAATACGTCAGCACAGGGGAACGTTTCCAATTACCCCCATGCGCACTTGTTAGGTTAAGGGAGATACAGAACTTAGAACCTGTAACGATATTTGTCCAGGGTTCGCCTCCCCATAGACGGCACACAACACGACTCGGCGGACCAGAAGAGACCAGGCTCGTTGGGGATTCCATCCTACGAGGACAGGTCGAAGAGTTCTGCGACAGAGTCCCAAATCAACGAAAAAGATTTTGCATCCCAGGAGCTGGACTGGACGACATTGTGGAAGCGTTCGAAGATACCACAAAGGATGCAAATGAAAATACCCTTTTTGTCATCCATGCTGGTTCAAATGACGTCCTGCGCACCAGATCCGAAGAGTTGATGGAGAAATATCGCAAGATGATCCAGCACTACAAAAACAAGTCAAGGAATATCATCATCTCAGGCATTCTCCCCAAGATCGACGCACCTGATAAATTCTACGAGAAGGCCTTCAGCACAAATAGCCGACTAAAATATTTGTGTCTGAGGGAAGAAGTTGAATTCATCAACCTCTGGGACAACTTCTACAACCAGCCTACTCTGTTCCGCAAGGATGGCACTCATCTAAACCCTGTGGGTTCAGCACGCATGGGTCGTCTCCTACACGAAGCAGTCCGCAGCCATGGATCAAAAACGCCATCCGAGAAGAAGCAGCAGTGACATAAATCATCCAACGCCAAGAAAAAAACAGAGGCAACCGAGGACCACCAGCGATAAGGACCGAAGACAGCGAGGACCGAGGACAGCCATGAACATAAATGTAGATCCGACAAGAACCAAAAATATTATTAAAGAGCGTTCCGTGAGTTCTAAAATAACAAATTTAAAGATTTTCTATGCAAACGCTCGTAGCATACGCAATAAATTTTCAGATTTAGAGGAGCTAGTATTTACAGAAAATTATGATGTGATTGGCATAACAGAATCTTGGCTCAATACAGAAGATAGAGACTTTTTAGCAGAGTATTCACTTCCCGGTTATGTAATGTTTGAGAAAAGCCGAATAAATCGAAATGGAGGTGGCGTTTTACTTTATATCAAAGAAAGTCTTAACCCTACCCTCTTGTCAAAACCTCAAATTGTGAACGTCGACGCATCTTTTGTGCTAATAAAGAATAATAAAGGTACAAAAATAATACTTGCATTAATATACAGACCTCCAGCTCAATCAGTGCAAACTGACCGAGAAATTTATGAACAAATTGTAGATGTAAGTAACTCACAAGATACCGTAATTTTTGGCGACTTTAATTTACCTGTGACCAAGTGGGGCGATACTCTTACTTCACACTCCGGAAATGACTTGTATACGAACTTGCAAGAGAGTTCGCTTTATCAATTTGTTCGAACGCCGACCCGTGGTAATAACGTTCTTGACATTGTACTTGCAACAAAAGAAGAATTAATAGAGAATTTGAATGTTGGTGATGAATTCAGTAACAGCGACCATCGTACGATAACTTTCACTTTAAAGTTTACTAGTAACGAACCAAATAGTAGCATCGAAAAAGTCCCTAATTTCAAGAAAGCAAACTTCCATAAACTTAGAGCTATGTTTAAAGAAACTGACTGGAGCTTTTTAATTAACAATAATGACATAAATACATCTTGGAAGTTATTCGAAACCACTTACCTAAAGGCAGTGCAAGACTGCATACCATCGAAAATACGGCGTCCAGGCCATAATAATAAACCCAAATGGTGGAATAAAGATATTTCAAACTGCCTGCTTGCTAAAAAATTTGCTAATGATAGATTAAAATCCTCACAAAATGACGAAGAACGGGTGAAATTTGTAGAGCTACGACGCAAAGCCAAAAAGTTAATTAAGCAAAGTAAAAAGACCTTAGAGTTACATATTGCGAATCAAAGTAAAACAAACCCGAAAGAATTCTATAGTTATATCAGAAAGAAAAAAGTAGTTACTTCAACTGTTGGACCGTTAGTCGATGAAAATGGAGAATACACCAAAGACGAAGTACAAATGAGTAATGCCCTCAATACCTTCTTTGCATCAGTTTTTACAACAGAAGACCTCAGTGATATCCCTACACCATCGCCGATTCAGATTGATAATTCAGATGTTCTAAGCAATATCACCGTTACAGAGAGAGAAGTATTGAATTGTTTAGATAAACTCAAGGTAAATAACACGCCTGGACCTGATCCAATCTCGCCTAGAGTTCTGAAGGAAGCTAAGGATGAGCTCTCCAAACCACTGACATTACTTTTCAATAAATCCTTGCAGTCTGGAACTATGCCTGATCAGTGGAAGCTAGCCAACGTAACACCGATATTAAAAAAGGCAGCAAATCCCTACCCAGTAACTATCGTCCAATTAGCTTAACCTCAGTTGTATGTAAAATGCTAGAAACGGTCATACGAGACAGACTCGTAAATCACTTAGAGGAAAATAACATACTTAAAGATACTCAACACGGCTTTCGTAAAAAACGTTCCTGTTTAACAAACCTCTTAGACTTCTTCCACGATATCCTCAACCTCTACGATGAGAGTAAAGCTGTAGATATTATATACCTTGATTTTCAAAAGGCCTTTGACAAAGTTCCCCACAAACGTTTACTGCTAAAACTAAAAGCGCATGGAATACAAGACGGTGTGTTGGAATGGATAGAAATTGGCTCAGCGACAGAAAGCAAAGAGTAGTCATAAACGGTAAGGCATCTAAATGGACCAATGTAAGTAGCGGGTACCCCAGGGATCGGTACTAGGACCAATTCTCTTTCTAATTTACATCAACGACATAGATGAGGGCCTCACCTGTACAATCTCAAAATTTGCTGACGATACAAAAATTGCAAATAGCGTACTCTCAAAAGAACAAGTTGACGATATGCAACACAATCTAGATAAATTGTCATGTTGGGCCCAAATTTGGCAAATGAGTTTCAATGCGGATAAATGTAAAGTACTACATATCGGATACCTAAATGAGAAAGCAAACTATTCGATGAATGGCACTCAGCTTAAGAATGTAAACAGAGAAACCGATCTGGGAGTAACAATATCGAGTAACCTAAAACCGAGTCAACAATGTTCAGAAGTTGTTAAGAAGGCAAACAAAATAATTGGCTTTATAGGCAGGTCATTTGAGCATAAATCCAAAGAAGTTATCCTAACCCTTTACAATTCCTTAGTCCGCCCTCTTCTGGAATACTGCGTTCAATCCTGGTGCCCTTATTACCAAAAAGATATAAACAAGCTAGAACGAGTTCAACGTAGAGTTACCAAAATGATACCTAGCCTAAAGAACAAACCATACGAAGAGCGTCTTAGAGAATTAAATCTATTTCCTTTAACCCAGCGCAGATTAAGAGGTGACTTAATTCAAGTGTTCAAAATCATCAAAGGCATCGACAATATGAACTGTAGTAAGTACTTCACTATCGACCAATCTAATTACACTCGGGGAAACGGTTGCAAAATTATTGGTAAATCTTTTAACTCACACGAATCTAAGAATTTCTTCTTCAATCGAGTTGTCAACTTGTGGAATGGGCTTCCCGAAACGTTATAGACTGCAGCACCGTTGATTCATTTAAACTCCGCCTAGACAAATATCTCGCTTCAAACCCGCGACTAACTGCGTTTGTAAATGAAGAACTTTATTTTATCCCCCCCTCAGTTACTAACCCATCTGTCCCCTACTAACTTCCTAATCCTGCCACGGACATTAGTTCCAGGGCAGTAATTCCCTTTCCAATGTTCCCTTACCCACTCTAAACCACTGTTTGGACACTTGATCCTCAGTTTTTTGGAGGACAAGCAACCTAGAAGGGTCACTAGATCTGTTGTTGCTTGATTTACTTTGTACTCCTTTGTACTCCTTTGTACTCCTATCCCTCCTTCCTCTCTCATACCTCTCCTCCCTCTCTCATACCCCTCCTTCACCCCTCCTCACTCCCCCTTCTACACACACACAGTCACACACACCCAATATAGAGTTAAAGTAAGGCCTTTCTCTCTCTCTCTCTCCCCCCTCTCCCCCTCCCCCCCCCCCCCCCTCCCTCCTTCCCTCCCTCCTTCCCTCCCCAGTCACCACAGATCCGTTACCAAGGCAACGCTCGGACTAACCGCCAACTAAACCCCGGGAATTAATAATAGCCGTTTCCCATAAGCTGCGGTCAAAAAAATAAAGATCCAGGGATTGTATACGGATTTTTTCCTTTTCTTTTCGTCTTTCCTTTGAGCGTTATGGGAACTTTTCATCGCGTCGCTTAAGGGGACAGTGGTTATTTTTTGGGGTCTATGTATTTAATTATTCATATATTTTATAGTTTCCTCGCTGAACCTTCCATCAATCTTAAACAAAAAAAACACACACTCCCTAGACCCCCCTTCAAGATAAATTTGTAAATTTTTCGATAGGGCCGGTTTCTCTTAAAATCACAGGCTCGCTATTGCTCGCCAGATAATTGACACCTAAATAGCACGAAAGAGCCTAATATTGACAACAAAATTGGGTGAAAGGTATTAAAATCGCTAAACTAAAGGGACAAACGTTTTTAAATCTCAAAACTAAGGAGGCTAAACACGAGGGAGAAGGGGACAGAAAAACCGGCCCTAAAGAGTGGAAAGGACTTGTTGACTGTCATTCCGACCAGGGAAAGTGGAAATTATATACAGTATATTAACCCGTAGACGGTAAGGGTTATAGCCTTTGATCCTCGGCTGGTGCGTGTGCTATTTAAAAGGCCACGGATTTCTTAGGTCCATAGTTGATGACCTATTAGGGGTGCAGCGTATCTTAACCCCTTCTGTACCGGTGATTGTTTTTTAAATTATATTCTAGCTATATTTAGACGAGTTTGGCAGCTTAAGAAGGAACTCTTGTAGTATAAAGGGTTAAGTGAGATAGTTCGAAGGCTGGTAATTGCTGGATCCCCTATTTAAACTGAATAAAATCATCTTATAGTAGCCAGAAGTAGCTAAAAAGACGTCGCCGGTACCGAAGGGGTTAACTAGAGGACGAAAGCTAGGACAGAGTAGAGGGTCACAGGATATGAGGTTATATTTGTCAAAAACAAAAGATGTGCAGACAGGTTTCTAACTTTTGCAATTAACCCCTTCAGCACGAGGACGTCGTTTAACTTTTGATTCAGGTTACAATTAGACGATGTTATGCATTTTGAGAAGGACCCATGTTACTCAGAGGGTTTATTGAGATCCTAGTTACCCCTTTGAGTCCAAGAGGTTGAGTATAAGCTAAAAAATATTGTCTAATGTTAACCAGAATATGATCAAAATTACGTCATCGTGCTGAAGGGGCGTATAGGAATGGAGTGGATACATAGATATACAATTCGTTAATAAGGTACACCCTGAAAAAGGCAGGACATACTGTAGATACGGAAGAGAGAGTGGGGAGCTAATATACGTTCTACTGGTGTTGTAAATTAAGACCTTACAAGGAATATACAGTATATCTCGAACATATATCTTTATTGTTAACCCTATTTGATCCAAAGATGGGTTTCTTGGAATTCCATTGTTTCAATCCATTACCTTGGAAATTTTAAGACATTTCACACCATTACTTTGATGAGAATAAAATGCTTCACTTCGTTCAGGTGTCGATTATATTCTGGGCGAGCAAGATCGAGCCTGTAAATTCCATCCAAAAATTTACAAATTTAACTTGAAGAGGGTCTGGGTGGGCATTTTTTAGTTGGAAGGAAGTCTGGGAAGGCGTTTTCGTTAGCCTAGGGGACAATCTAAGATACGTACTCGAAATGGATAAGCAAGCAAAATCGTCAAAAATAATTAAATAAATGATCACAGTATCGCCCAAGACGTCGGCCCAGATAGTGTTAAGTACCGGTACACAATAAATAATAACCGTGGCAATAACAGTACATTATAACGCTCTAACAGCGTATTCAATATTACGGTCTTTTAACACTAGCTGGTCCGACGTTGTTCCGGGTCTTTGTGATTCTTTGTGATTCTTTGTTTGAGTATTATTGAGGGTTTGGCTTGCATTTTGCCATTTTCGAGCAATGTGTTTTGTTTGTCCCCTAGGTAAAGGTAACCATAACGCCTTCTCAGACTTTCTTAAAACAAAGAGAGAGAGAGAGAGAGAGAGAGAGAGAGGGAGAGAGAGAGAGAGAGGAGGAGGTGGAGAGAGAGATGGAGAGAGGATGAGGGAGAGAGAGAGAGGAGAGAGAGAGATGAGGTGAGAGAGAGAGAGATGAGCAGGGAGACGAGAGAATGAGAGAGATTGAGGAGAGATGGACGGAGGAATGAGAGGAGAGAGAGAGCGAGAGGAGAAGAGAGAGAGAGAGAGAGGGTTGGAGAGAGAGAGAGAGAGAGAGAGAGAGAGAGAGAGGAGGGGAGAGAGAGAGAGAGAGAGAGAGAGAGAGACCGTCCGTCCGTCCGTCCGTCCGTCCGTCCGTCCGTCCTCCAGACCCCTTTCAAGCTAAATTTGTAGTTTTCCATAGAAATATATCTCGGTCCAAGGCCGATTTCTTCTAAGCTGCAGGCACGCTATCGTTCGCTTCGACGGAAATCGACACCTGAGTGAGGTGAAGCATCTTATTATCGCCAAACCATTAGGGTGATACGTCTTATAACCTCCAAAGTACTTTAGCGAAAAGGGGTAGGTCCTAAAATATCCCCTCGAACTAATGACACTTAATACACCAGTTTCCCCTACGCCCTCTATCTTCCCCTAACTTTCACATTAGCATATAAATTGTGTATTATTCTTAGTAATTGCCTTGTGTTACCTTCATTAACCCCTTTTGTACCGGTGACGCCTTTTCTAATCTATTATAGCTTTATTTAGAAGACTTTTTTTTCATCCACCTCACTCGGGAATTCATGTAAAAACGTTCCTCTTCCATTTTCCACTCGGGACCTGGCAAATACAATCTGCTACGCTACACATACCGATTCATACGTAACCGATATATAGTTTTGGAGCGTATCCCGTTACATTATTGTGTAAACTTGAAAGCAGGTGTATGAGGGTGGGTCTTTCTTTAGCGCACACACACACACACACACACACACACACACACACACTCTCTCCCTCTCTCTCACACACACACTCTCATACGTACATACTCACATACACTCTCTTACACAGACATACTGACACTCAATATCACACACACACACACACTCCCTCTTTTACTCTCACACACACACTCACATACAGTACACACTCTCTCTCACTCACGCACATACACACACACTCTCTCTCTTCTTCACCAACTGCACACACTCGCTCAAACCAGACATACTTCACTGAC
>CM064519.1:13726143-13865867 GCA_032716605.1 Paralithodes platypus | reverse complement strand
TGGTAGGGAATTCCATCATTGGACTATACGCTGGCTGAATACATTTTGTCGGGACACAAAGTCTTGAATTCTCATTATAGATTTTCGGGCCGTTCCCTCGGGTGGATATGCATCGTGAATGATGATGAAGAATTTCCCTGGAATCAAGCCTGTCCATACCATTTAGTATCTTGTAAACCTGGAGCATGTCCCCTCTCTTCCTACGATACTCCCGCGATGGCAAGTTCAGGGTCTCGAGTCGTTTTTCATATGGTAGATCTCTTTAACATGGGACCAGTTTGGTGGCTCTTCTTTGTACCTTTTCTATTTCTAGCGGTCTCCTCTAAATCTTGGATGCCAGATGATGTTTCCATACTCCAAGTGGTGGCGTACCATGGTGGTGAACAGTCTGGGGATTGTTAGATTGGTCTAGACAAGCAAAGGTGGACCTGACAAGTCGTAGCATCCTGAGGCTTTGCTAACCGCAGGATTTATGTGATGATGAAATGTTAGCTCCTCATCAATGATGACTCCTAGGTCATTTTCCTTCTTGGTATCTTCCAGTATTGTGGAGTTCATTTCATATGTCTGCTTTTGTGTTTGAATGTCCTATGTGGTGGAGTATCTTACACTTTGCTGCATTGAAGCCCAGCTGCCACTTCTGAGACCATTCTGCCAAATGGTCTAAGTCCTCTTGCATCTGGACCCGTTCCTCAGGAGATTAATTGCTTGGAATAGCTTTGTGTCGTCAGCAAATATCTTTACAGAGCTCCTTAAAGCATCAGGCACATCATTTATAAATATGACAAACAAAACAGGACTCAAAACACTTCCCTGGGGAATACCACGTAAGTTGATGTGATGTCAAACAGCGGGGGGTTGGGGGCGGCAGCCGGCAGCCCTCACCCATAATACTAGGATAGGTTAGGTAAGGTTGTTAGGTTAGGCTAATGTCCTTTCAAAGGGTCCAGGATATAGTTGTACGTGTTGTTCCCTAAGCTGCCTGGCCGCACTGCCCCGGGTCCCTGGCTCCCTGAGGAAGGCCCATGGCCACTATCGGGCTTTCCCACTGTTCCCACAGATCTCTCATTGAGTGTAGCCTAGATTGTGTTGTTGGCATAAGTGGTTGTGTGAAATGCAGTCTTCTATGCTGTGTCAACCTACATCCCGGGCAGGTGTCGACGACGGAGTCATCCAGTCTCTTCTGAAGTTCTGATAGCTCAGAAGAGCTGGATATAGCCTAGTAAACACTAGGAGTAGGATATAGGCTACCCAGTCAGAGGTAAGTGATACGCCCGGCCGATAACACAACTCTTGCCCTCAATTTCAGCATAGGCTGCCCCTACCAGTAACCAGTAGGCTAGTTAGGCTCGAAGACAAAATGCACAGGCTAAATATGACATATGGTTAGCCGAGCTGCCCTGGTCCCCTGGATCAGTAAGGCCATATTGTCTGTCCTAGATAAACTTAGCCAATTAGCCTAGGTCCTAAAGTTCTTTTGTGAGGTGGGCCTTTAATTAGGCCTTGTAATTGGGGTTGGGCGTGAGAGGGATCTGCCTTGTGTGGGCCAATCAGCTTTATGCAGACTCCGATAATCTTCAAGGACACTACTGTACATCCGCCTTATTAGAAACAATTTATAAGAGAAAATAGGCACCAACAGATTCGCCATATTTTTCTCCATATAGTCCGCATGGAGGATTTTCGTTATTGACAAATTGAAAAAATATAGGTTTGACTCCTGTAAGGAGATTAGGAAAACCTAATATTTAGTAGTGGCCCCGTAATCATTGACGAACATGCCTATTACATAAGGCATCCTCTTCAAACACTAATCCGCCGTAGTTTGAATCTACCGCGCAGAGCATTTAAAAACTGAGGAGCCTTCATCATGAGCGCACGCGACCTCACTCATGGCTTCAGTCATTATGAATTGGGTTCTCACTACGAAAAAACTTCGTAAAAAATAAAAACAAAAAGAAAATAAGAATAACGATCCAATAAGCTTTCCATCATATCGTGGATGTACTTGTGTGGATTTCTGACCAGACGCTGAATCAGGCGTAATTCCTCCTTCACTGACATATCAAGTAAACCAAAATCCTTAATACATCAACGAATGGGAAGGGGACGGTCGGGAGGGCCACAGTCGTCAATGATTACGGGGCCACTACTAAATATTAGGTTTTCCTAGTCTCCTTACAGGAGTCAATCCTATAATTTATTAGTGGCCCCTCCATCATTGACGAACATGCCTGATATCTAAGACTGGAGGGGGACATTCGTAATCATATCATAACTCTAGAAAAGCAGATAATAAAAAACAACCACATAGTATTCTTACTTTTGAAAAATGTATTAATACGGCGTAGGCCGGAAATATACAAGAAAAAGGGGGTTCAGGCAGGTGCGTGCTTCAAAGAAGCCTGCCTGACAAAAATAGGTAACACTGAAGATTCTGAACACAGATCTGTAGTTACAAAAAAGGCACCCCACTCAACGAGTGGTGACAAATAATAAGTTATAAGTTTATATGTGCACATCATAAACCCCAAAATACATGTGGAGATCAATTGCTAATGAACTCCATTGAACTAATGTTAACATTGCTTTCGCAGCTAAAACTACTATAAACAACACCGTTGTTTTGTACTAAACTTTGTACTAGCACAAATTCTCTCAGAGAAATTTTCATATCACATTTCAACCTTAAATTGTATCACAGTTCTCATACTCCGGCGGGGTCTAGGGTGTCCTATGTCAACTGACTGCACCCCCCCCCCCCCTTTCCTTGAAAATAAACATAAGTGACTGCAGGGCCACCTAGACCCTCTGCCTTAAAGCTATACATGGTAAGGAAGGTTTGTCTAGAGCAACTGACAAGTATCTAGAGAGAAACGTATGATTAAACGCCCACAACTGTGTGGACGCAATATCTTCAACTGAAAAGTTTTTCAGGAAACGTAAAGAGGCCGCCCACTTGCGTAAATCGTGGGCCCTATCCACAACGCCGGGATTACTCTCTTTAATGACTTCTACTAGAAGAGAGGCTAATCGCCGTTTAAGTAAGCGTTTACCCGTACTCGCTACCCATAAAGCACCTGGGGGGTTATGAGGAGCTATTCTTAAATATTTGGTTAGAGCTTGCACTGGACATAAATTATGATGCACCTTTCCCCTTTTTAACGCCGGCACCGTGAATTCAGAAAACACGTGTGCACTATGCTCATTCTTGGCTACAAACGCCGGGGAGGGTGCAATGGAAATTGAATCATTAAGTCTACCAAACCTAAGACAATTAGGTGTGTTGCTCATCGCCGCCAGCTCAGACACTCTGTTTCCGGTGGCCAAAGCCAAAAGGAAAACTGCCTTCTTTAAGATTAAAGCAAAGTCTGCAGTATTTTGATACAGACGAGAATGAAGTAAAGACAAAGCTTTGTCCAGAGACCAAGTAGGCATGAGCTGACGGGGAGGTGGGCGGAGTTTAAAACACGCTCTCATAAATCCTGTTTCCTCCGCCACCGGTATGGATAGACCTGTAAGGTCGAAAAAAAGGGCACTCTAATCGCAGTTAAGTGATTCTTCAAAGTAACCACAGATAAACGTTTCTGCTCAAACAGATATTTCAAGTAATTAAAAACCAATGCCACTGAGGGTACAGTTTGTTCCGTTCTAACAATCCAAGAAGTAAAAGCTTTCCAATGAGATTGATATTGTCGCTTAGTAGACTGAGTATATTGATTGAGCAATTTATTGGTCACATCCCTACCGTATGGTGCTAGCCACTTGGCCTCCTGAATGTCCATAATGCAAAAGTCAGCGAGGTCTCTAGGTTGCCAATCGTGTCTTAAGTGGAAGTACCCGACCGGGAGCGATACCGGGTCCGGGCACCACATTATTAACTGCTGGCACCACACCTGCGCTGGCCACAGGGGCGCGATTAGCGAGACTAAGCCTCGATAAACTCGTAGTTTGTTCACTACGTGGCACATTAGTGACGCATCTGGCGGTGGAAACAGATAGATGGAGCTCCATCTGTTCCAGTCTGTCACTAGGGAGTCTGGCCCCCCTGCCGGCGTTATCGTCCGGCGGGTGAGGTATAGAGGGAGCTTGTGAGTCTCCTCGGACGCAAAAAGACCCACTTGTGGATGGGAGAGCTCCGCAATCATTAGGTCGAAAATGGGTTGCTTGAGCTCCCATTCTACTGTCGTGCTCTGTCTCCGGGACAGAGCGTCTGCCCAGACGTTCGCTACGCCTGGGAGATAAGATGCGTGAAGATAAATATCTAGACTGGTGGCTAGAACAAAAATCTCTTCCGACACGAGTAGCAACTTCCTTGACCTCGTTGACCCTTGTTTCTGAATACAGTGAACTGCATTCAGATTGTCCATTCTGAAGGCCACTGACTTGCCCCGTAACGCCGGGCCGTGAGCCTGAAGGAAATACAATGGGACTAGTAACTCTTTGACATTTATGTGAGAGATTTCTAAGTGGGACCAAAGTCCCTGACCCTGGTGCCCCTGATTTGACTGAAATCCCCACCCTATGGTGCCTGACGCATCCGTGTCTACCCATACCGTTGGAGGAGGAGAGGTCCATGACATGATTGAGTGCAATGTTTCCCTCTTCGCCCAGACCGCTAGTAAGGTGTGGATTAATTTTGGTATGGGCCATAATTTTCCCGCCGGTAAGAGTGGGAAATATTTGTTGCCCTCCAATATTAATCGTTTTACTTTCAACCGGCCCAACTTGACAGTTAGCTGAATCCAGTTGAGAGAGCCGACCAGAGACTCCCAGACTCTTCGTGTCGTAGTCAGACTGTGAAGAAACCTGAACAGTTTCCTGCGAAACCTGTTGCGATTGTCCACACTCTGACTCAGAGTGAGAGCGGCGGTGTCCCAGACCAGCCCTATCCACTGAATTACTCTTGAGGGAACAAGGTTTGACTTTACCAGATTTACCTTGAAGCCTAGAGTTTTGACATGATTTAAAATGATATTGACATGTTCTTAGCCTGTGCGGGACTGTGCTTCACGGCCTGTGCCATGTTAAACACTGTTCGCCATACATCAGGGGACATTAAAGAAGGTGTAAGTACTGGGGACATTACCACCTGGTTAGCAATGCGATCAGGCAGCTTGCGAACTAATGACATTCTAAGATCCTGTCGT
The DNA here is from genome assembly GCA_032716605.1 of Paralithodes platypus. Classification (NCBI taxonomy): domain Eukaryota; kingdom Metazoa; phylum Arthropoda; class Malacostraca; order Decapoda; family Lithodidae; genus Paralithodes; species Paralithodes platypus. The sequence goes on along the minus strand of CM064519.1, from coordinate 13,860,717 downwards.
GCTCGCACCGCCTCAAGTAAGGCTGTGCGTATGTCACCTAAGGATTGAATTGACGACTGAAGAATCAGACGCCGGGATAATTCAACTGATCTTCGAGCATCCGCGTCTGCGATTGCCTGAGTAGACCTGAGTAAAGACTTAGCCACCTGTTGAGAAACTATGTACTGTGAAAACAGGCGGAAAGCTTTTCCCCTTAGCCTAAATTCTCTGTCTAGGTGAGAAGGGGTAGGGGTAATGAATGGTTCCTTTAGTTCACAAAGATTAATCTTAGGGGCAGCTAAAAAGGAAAATAAAGCTGACGGAACTCCGCCGGCAGAACCTACCGGCATTGAGAACCATGAATGTGTATCCTGAGGGATCTGGTGGGAAGATTTAGAAGTGAAAGTGGTTGCAAAGTTTTGAGCCTCTACCTCCCAATCCACCCAAGGTCCTGGTCCTAACTGTCCCACCTTCAACACTGGATTAGCTGTCTCGTCTGTGACGGTCTGTAAATCTAGTTCAGGAGTAATAGCCAACAGAGCCTTAATATCATTAAACCCATCCAGCTTAGACCAGTCTGAAAAAAGTTTTGAAGCTGAGGCAGGGGGTAAAGCAGGCTTAGATGCATAAACAAAATAATCCTGATAATAATAACTAGGTATAGCCTTGATATTTACGTCCAAACATTACCCAAGGCATCCAATGCCCTTAATTTCTTAGACTTATTTCCCTGGATAAACCACTCACGTGGTACCGGGAGTTCCCCTGACAAGGTAGGCTGGGCAAGCTCTGGCTTAGAGGGGTTCAAAGGGACCCATGACTCGTCTGGCCCATAAAGCAGGGGCATAGCTACCTTTCTAAGAGGCGCTTTGTCTAGAGGGGGTGGATTAACATCCGTAATGACCCTGACATTTGACGTAGTGAATGCCGCCGTAGCTGGCTTAGAGCTCCCTGCCGGTGACAGAGTAGGAGGGTTAGGAATCTTAGATAAATCGATTGACGTTATCAGAGGCCGTACCGCAGAACCTGTCAAGGGAGCCCCCAAGTCCATTGTGGGGTTTTCTCGTTGTTGATTAAAGAATTTTGATAGAGCATGAGTAAGTAACCCATCAATTTCTTGTGCTGTAACAAACTGGTTAGGTGCAGAACTTTCAGGTGAATTAGTATTATCATGGGCGGCGTCCAGGCCTGAGCCTGACCCTTGTCCTTCCCTATCTGAAATTAATGACACTTCATCTTGTTCCTCCCGATCCTCCTGAGAAGACCCCGCCGAGGCAGGGGCACCTTGTTTCCAAGATAAATCAGGGATAGAGGATGGGGTCGCCGCGTCCCTGTGGACATCGGCTACTGTGTGACTCGTATGAGTCGGACGTGGATGGACAGACCCTGGCTGAGCAAATCGCCAAACACCGAGGCTCTGGCCTACGCTCTCTTGAGAGTCTGAAACATTCTCAATTATTGAATATCCTGAACTCTCCATTTCTAGGGTTAAAATATCAATAGGTAAATCTTGTTTAGGGACAGGCGCTTCACTATACTCTGAGGCTGTAACAGAAACATTGTCAGGTGTAGAGGTACGATGAGATGCACTAGACTTAGAAGAATGTCGAGAGGACTTCTTATGGGAATCCTTTTTGGAGGATTTGTGGCTACGGTGTGACCGCGAACTGGACCTAGGTTTGGAAGAATCACCACCATGGCCCTGGGGGAAGCTTCAGTCTTGCACTTCTTACTAGCCGGGGAAGAGGCCCGACTTGAAGACCGTTGTCTGAGGGGTGACCTTGACCTCGATCTCGCCTGCGACGAGGAGGTGGCTGCCGGGGGAGTAGGCTCTCTCGGGCGTTTAAACGTCTCCACAGACGATACAGAAAACCCCGGCTAGTCTCTGTCGGCTTAAAACCCCTTACTCTAGAGGTACGTTTAGGGGGAGGGTGCTCTGACAGCAACTTATCCCAAAGTGGGACGTTGTCACATTGAAGTGACTTATGTGCGACAATGGTAGTGTAGGCCGACATTTGTTGTCTGACCTCTCTCAACGCTACCGCCGCGGTCTTGTCATTGTCACACAGGACTTTATTGGTTAATTGGGAGCAAAAAGAACAATTACGTGTAACCCAGAGACCCCTTGAACGGTCTAGACATCTAACAACACCTTATCCTAAGGGTATGTGCAAAAATTGGGATACCCGCGCCCGTAGGGGTAATGCACAGGGCAAAAACTGGCGCCACATTAGCCATGACAGAGACTGGTGAGAGGAACTACCGCCGGGTCTGTATTGGTCCGCCGGAGCTCAGCTCTGGAAAAATAAAGAAAATTTCCAGGAATTAATGCTCATAAGGTTAACCCAAGTGTTCGCATACAAGTGTTAATAACCCGCCGGGTAACGGGATGCAAAGACACAGCTAACACATCTCGCCACGCGGCTGGGTATAAAGAGGCTAAACAAGTCTTCTTAGCTAAGAACATGAAGAATACCCTCTGATATAATGGTCCAGTATGGCACTAATAGTCTGTAGGAGGTGGTGACTGTCTCAAGATTCAATTTTGTAACAAAGCCCCCCCTCATAAAGACGCCGGCCCTTGAAATATTTTAGTAGAATAGCCCAGGGCAGGAATATACGAGATCTGATTTTTTAACGAATTGTCCCAAACGATCGTCGTAAAATTAGAAGGCGGCGATACTGAAAGTATCACCCAATTAAGGTTAATCGAAATTGAATTTGTTTATAAATTCCTTAGTTCCTTTACTTAGGGACACCCGCCGGGTGTGGAAATCGATTTGGTTAAACCTCACTGATCCTTCAAATGCCGTAAGAGTAAAGGCAGCGATACACAGAGTATCACTCACATGGATTGGTTAACTATAAGAGACCTAAGTCGTTTTATCCCACCCTGCTAAGGTGCACCCGCCGGGTGAGAAGTCTAAAAGTTAACCCCACAAGTTCCTGACCCCACTACTTTGTAAAAGATCGCCGGGGAGGAACGCCTAAACAACAGCTAGGTTTTCCCCGTGGTTTGTCGTAAACCAGGTAGAAAAACCTATAAAAAACGAGTGTTCTCACGAACGTCGTTTCTTTATATATAACTAAATATATATGTAAGGATGGGTACAGCCATCCCGCCGGGAATTATAAAGGAGGCCTGAAACCAGGCACCCACAGATACGCAGTCCTGGAGAGCCACAGACACCTCCCCTCGCCGGGGAACCAGCCAGTGTTAACAACCACGTGTGGCCTAACACTGCTCATCGGTCAGGATTTTTCACGGTGAAACCGAGAAAAACCCGCCGGAAGGCAAACCCCACCCTGAACAGACACCATCTGAACAATACGACACGAGGAGAGACACGCACGACTAACCAAGGTCACAACATAATCCGTGGAATTAGCCAATACACAACTAAACCAGGAAACAAATATAGTCCGAGGAATTAGCCAATACACAACTAAAACCCGGATACACATGACACAGTAGGGCATATTTATAAAATAAATAATAACACTAGACATGTGGCAAAGCTACGAGCGGCTGGCTAGGCCTAGGTAGACGGCATGAAAATAGTTGAAATATAAACACACACTGGAATATCACAACAGGAACCACCGCCAACACACCACCGAAGCGATAACTTCCCAACCCCGGGAAGCCTGACACGGACCCAGAAAAAACTTCACTAAGTGAAGAAAAATACGCTGGGAACGTCAGCAAACACACAGCTCCCTCATCAGAAGGATAAAAGGCAGCAATTAACGCGTAATGAAAGCCGCCTGCATCACCAACTAAACCAACTGTGAAAAGTTCACGTGTCCACAACAGGACCACGAGGGTACATCCGAAATAGATGCCCCATACATACGACCCAAAATACATTGCACTGCGGGCAACCAGCCCAGGACACTCCTGCTACGCCTATCCTAACCTTACTCGATACATCCAGAGTAAACAAATGAGAAAAAACTCACTAGGGACGCCACGAATGCGGAACCAGCGGAGCCTGAAAGGAACGTCCGGGCAGGCTGAGCGCAGAGCAAAGAAGGAGGAATGACGCCTGATTCAGCGTCTGGTCAGAAATCCACACAAGTACATCCACGATATGATGGAAAGCTTATTGGATAGTTATTCTTATTTTCTTTTTGTTTTTATTTTTTACGAAGTTTTTTTCGTAGTGAGAACCCAATTCATAATGACTGAAGCCATGAGTGAGGTCGCGTGCGCTCATGATGAAGGCTCCTCAGTTTTTAAATGCTCTGCGCGGTAGATTCAAACTACGGCGGATTAGTGTTTGAAGAGGATGCCTTATGTAATAGGCATGTTCGTCAATGATGGAGGGGCCACTAATAAATATACCGTTTTCACAGAAAAATTCACCAAAAATCTGTCAAAGATATCTAATAGTGGGGGTGTAGGGGCGGCAGCCCCCACCCATAATACTAGGATAGGTTAGGTAAGGTAGTTAGGTTAGGGTAATGTCCTTTCAAAGGGGTAGCCTATAGGCTAGTAAACACTAGGTTAGCTTAGGCCTATACCATACCCGGTCAGAGGTAAGAAGAAGAAGAGTCCTGATGTAGTCTCCTTGAATGCTACCCAGTACCCAGACTCCCATTTTCTTATGTTAGGCTATGTTCTCATCTGAAATTAGGTTAGGCTTAGGACATAGATTAGGCTAGCCTACATTATCCTACTTGAGAAAAAAGAACACAAAATTAGGCCTAGCCTAGCCTAAGTCAAATTTAAAGAACACCCATTGATCATCAGGATAATCTGAGAGTCTGAGCCTGGATTAGCTAGGTTAAGTTAAGACATAGGCTATGCCATGGCTATAATTACCTGCTCAGATCGAAGCCGGCAGCATACTTTGAGCCTTTGGTGGGCGCGAAGGCTTGTTCAGTCAGCTTTTTGAACTTCAGTAGGCCCTATGTGTTTTAGTTTTCCAGGCATGATTATTTACTCTTCGACTTCCCAAACTATTGTAAAGCTTAGGAAACTTGGGAAAAATGTTATTTTAATACCACGAATTTTCCGAGTGTTTTTTATAAACAAAATTGTTCATTTGCATCAATATATAGAGTTTGTAATTAATTAGAAATCTCGGGAAAACCTATTTGCCCCATAAGGCCTATCGATCGATGTTGTTCCCCGATAGTGATTTGAAAAGACATTAGCCTAACCTAACAACCTTACCTAAGCTAACCTAGTATTATGGGTGGGTCCCACACCCCCGCTGGTTGAGTACTAATCCCTTAGTAAATACAAAAAAAAAAAAAAAATTGGTTGTCGATTATACGAAGGTGAAATAAAAGTCGATGAAGTCTACGGTGTTTACTCTGCAATTTTCAGCTTTGATTGTACATTGTACCAGGTTCGACCTGGAAGTTATGGAGGAAGTGGAGGAGATGAGCAAGGTGTTTAAGGATGAGATCTGTGCAGCATGTGAGGAGGTGTGTGGAGTGAGGAGAAGAGGGAGGGGAGTGAAAGGTACAGCATGGTGGACAGAAGAGGTAAGAATAGCTGTGGAAGAAAAGAAGAAAGCATATAGAGAGTGGTTGGGTAGTAGAGGGAATGAAGATTCCGAGAGACAGAAACGAGCGAGGTACGTGGAGAGTAAGAGGGTGGTGAAGAGAGTAGTGAAGGAAAGTAAGAGAAGAGTAGATGAGGAATTTGGAAGGAATCTGAGTGTAAAATGGAGGGAGAGTAAGAAACTGTTCTGGAAAGAAGTCAAGAAAGTTAGGGAAGGTAGCAAGGGAAACAGTAAGGGTGTGAAAGATAAGAATGGGAGAATGCTAGCCGAGAAGCAAGAGAGAGTCGAAAGATGGAGGGAGTACTTCAGTGAGTTGCTAAATGAAAGGAATGAAGAGCCAGCAAACATAGCTGGATATGGTATGGGAGGGAGAAGAAGAGAAGTAGTGGAGGAGGAGGTGGGGATCAGGAGGTCAGAAGTGTGGGAAGCCATGAAAAGAGTGAAGTTGGGGAAAGCACCAGGAACAGATGGAGTGTGTGGGAAATGTTGAGGTATGGTGGTGAGATAGTGATAGAATGGGTATGGAAAATGTGCAAACTAGCATGGGAGAAGGGGAGTGCACCCGATGACTGGAAGACTGGCATAATAGCTCCCCTATATAAGTGCAAAGGGGAAAGAGGAGTGTGTGGTAACCACCGAGGAATATGTCTTCTAAGCGTAGTAGGGAAGGTATACAGTAGGGTAGTGATTGAGAGAGTGAGAGTGAGAACGGAGAAATGGATAGGCGACGAGCAGGGAGGTTTTAGGAAGGGAAGAGGATGTGTAGATCAGATTTTTACCCTGAATTGTGTTGTGGAGAAGTATCTGGAGAAGAAACAAAAGGTGTATGTTGCCTTTATGGACTTGGAGAGGCCTATGACAGAGTGGATAGAGAAGGTTTGTGGAAAGTACTTAGAATATACGGAGTAGAGGGCAAGTTGCTGAAAGCAGTGAAGAGCATGTATGAGGGTGCAAAGGCGGCAGTACGTGTGGAGAGTGAGCAGAGCGAGTTCTTTGACCTGAATGTTGGTTTGAAACAGGGGTGTGTGATGTCCCCGTGGTTGTTTACTGTATATATGGATGGAGTTATGAAAGAAATACTATCAAGAGCAGTGGATGTTGGTGTATCGCTGAAAAGGGAGGGAATTGAGTGGAAGCTACCTATACTGCTGTTTGCGGATGATACAGTTCTGATGAGTGATAATGAATGGGAGTTGCAGGGTCTGGTAAATGAGTTTGGAACAGTGTGCGAAAAACGGAATTGGAAGGTAAATACGGGGAAGAGCAAGGTTATGGTCTTCGAAAGGGGTGAAGTCACAGAGTGTGAGGTGAAGCTGAACGGTCAGGCTATGGAGATCGTCAACTCTTTTAAGTATCTGGGCAGTGTGTTGAGTAAAGATGGGACTATGGATGAAGAGGTGCGGGAGAGGGTACAACAGGGGAAGAGGGTTGTAGGAACGCTAAAAGCAGTAACAAGAAATAGGGTGGTCAGTATGGAAGTGAAGAAGTCCTTGCATGACAGTGTGGTAATCCCGACACTGACTTACGGAAGCGAAGCATGGACGTTGGTTGAGAGACTCAGACCAAGAGTGAGAGCAGTGGAAATGAATTACTTAAGGAGTGCGTGCGGAGTTACATGGAGGGATAGACAGACTAATGAGGAAGTAAGAAGGAGGTGTGGTGTGGAGGTAGATGTGCTGGAAAGTGTGAAAAGGAACAACTTGAGATGGTTCGGCCATATGGAACGTATGGAAAGCGAGAGAATGACTAAGAGGGTGTACGAGAGCGAGGTGGAGGGACAGAGGGGGAGAGGTAGACCGAATATGAGGTGGAAGGATGGAGTGAGGAACTACATGAACGAAGGCGGTGCTGGTTGGGGGGAGGGGCGTCGACTGACTGGGGACAGAGGTGCATGGGGGCGGTTCGTTCGTGGCCACCCCTTCGGGGATCACGGCGTCAGGCAATAGATAGAATAGATAGATAGATTGTACATTGATAACGGGAAAGTACCGTATTGACAACCTTGTTACGAAAATTAAATTTTAGTAGCATACTTTTATATTAGGTTTTCCGAGGGTTTAACACATTTTCATATGATCTTTAGAGCTGTCGATAACTGGAAGTACCGTATTGACAACCTTGTTACGAAAAATAAATGTTAGTACCATACTTTTTTATTAGGTTTTGCCGAGGGTTAAAACAAATTTTCTTATGATCTTTAGAGCATATAGATTCAATATTTATCTTTAAATATATCAATAAAACTCGTGGTATTAAAATAACATTGAACCGAAACTTGTTATGCTGTTCTTGAAGACTAATAAAAGTCGAGTAAATACGCCAATCGATTTTCGTTCGCGGGTTTGAAATTTGGCGCGCAATCTCATGTAAACAAGGCATCTAAAATAGTATGAATATAAACACCCCACATATTTACAATTATATATCGTCTAGGCCTAATCTATTAACGTAATTTTTGGTTGAATTTGCATACCGCATACATAATTTTAACCCTCTGTTTTAATTATATATTACATAGTATGTGGACGAAGAGAAAGAGGAGATTTTATATAAGATGTGGAAGAGATAAATAATAATTAAAAGTTTGACATTAATTAAGAAAGATAAATTCATTGAATGTAAATTAGGAAATAATTATTAAATAAACTAAAAACTTGAGGGAGCTTTCTTCTTCTGCCGTTGCTAAGGCGCCCCTTGATGGAGACGACATCCGGTCACGTGACGCGGCTCCTTTGACAGTTCATTAGTTAGAGATCCTCCTTCGATAGACAAGTAGTCCAGTAAATCTAGCAATCATTTAACTGGACCTAGAACAAATTGCAATAGAAGGTTTTTTGGCTTTAACTTGTTTATTAGGTCCCTCTGATGAACATATAAAAAGTCTCCAACTTTTGGACACTGGGAAAGTGGTTAATTTGCATAAATTCAAGATGGCCGCCGTCCAAAGCTTCAATTTACAGATAACTTTTTTCTGGTTGCTCCTAGACCCTATAAATGTATTACAAACAACGTTTTTTGGCTTTAACTTGTTTATTAGGTCCCTCTGATGAACATATAAAAAGTCTCCAACTTTTGGACATCTGGAAAGTGGTTAATTTACAGCCGAAAAACCTTACAGACAGGCTGAACTGTCTCTTTCACAAGGGGTGACACAGGCACTTTGTGCTTGTATGGGTTTTTTGACCTGTTGTCCCTCTTTTTTATAAAAACAAAAACAAAAAAAACATGACGTAGTATGACGTCATTCAGAGCCAATTATGTAATTCATGATAGGAGTTCGGATTCACTTGGATCATCGGTGCTTGCATCAAAGTTGCTATTTTGACAGAGTCCTTTACATTGACCACATGCACTGGAACATTCAAGCTCATTCCGTTTGCAACTACAGCGTTGAGTGTCACAGTTGCCCTTACACTGACATCTGACCAATTTCAGTAGTGAATCAGGAGCCACTGGCGAATCCATCGTCTTCGGTTCAAGCTGTCCCTTCCGCAGACACCAGCCCCATTTCTCGGGGTCCACACAGTTCCCCATCCATTCCTGGACCTGACAATAAACTCGGAACGAGTGGTATTTGGCTGCATCGGTTGTTGGGGGAAGGCTGTGAACTTCAACGGTAGTTGAACTTTTTGCCACCTTGTTGCAAAACTTTGTCTTTCGCAGTCCGTCAAGGGTGTCATTTCCTTTTCCCCCGTACAAATAAACCAAGGCCTTTTCACCAGCTGATGATATCGCGTCTTTACTTCCACTTTGGCAACAGAATGCTTCTATACATTTCAAGAAACCGTTGTCTTCCCTCACTTTCCTCAAGGCAGCCCCTTTACCAATACCATACAGTCGTGAGGTTGTGTCACATCCACAGAGTGCATGGACAACTGGCAGGACACGACAGATGCTTTCACCGAGAGCTTCTGCTACTGAGTTAATATGCCAACATTTCCCACCTTCCTTGCTCGACTTGAAGTACAAATCATTCATCCCTCGTTCCGCATAATGACACAACAGCACCAACAAGTCTGTGTCCTCACCTATCACATATGTCACGGTTTCCCTTGCATGCTCAATTCCCTTCTTCGCAATCATGACATCTGCATCTGCTGGCGCATTGACACAGTCAATTCCATTTGCCTTGAATGTTTCACACAATAAGTCAATGAAGTTTTGCTTATTGTCCGAGTTTGACAAGAAGTTTTCCTTTTTTGACCGAAGGGGCATGGTTGGAGTGAACATCACCTTTTGACCAAAGACTCCTTTTGATCGTCGATTGTGTGTCATGTCCTTGGTAGTAGGTCCTGATTTATAACCGTCGAATACAACCACCGGATTGAGAAAGTTTTTGGAAACATGCTTCATGTACATGCTTGCAATGTCCTCAAATGTGTCACCCTTCTTCCATGGAATCCTTTGCAATAAGGAACCACCATCCAGAACATGGGTCACAGTCCTTTCTTCCTCAAATGATTCCAATGACGACTTGGGAACAACAGCAGCTATCTCATCTCCTAGCTGTGGTTTATTGGCTTCCCTGAGCCTCCCCCACTTATCGAACAGAGCAGTAGGGTAGCTAGACAACTCATACGCAAAGACCTCTTCAACACCTAAGTCCCTGTTATTAGCAAAGATGAGGAGCCTCTGGAAAAGGAGCTGTGGGTCGATTGGTACTTTTTCAGCACTGATTGTAACCTTTGCACCCAACGAATCAACTTGATCTTTCTTCCTAAATGAAAAGTCAAAAGCATTGCTACCTTCCATCTTCTGCACAATGTTCATACCAACCTCATACAGTAAATGAGGATTGGCCGAGGCTGGTCTTGTCACACCGTTGGCAATATTCCTGAGTTCATTTGATTCTTGAAATGGATCATAATCCTTGAAGAATGCGAGAACCTTCTCTGTGTCCTTCCTATCTCGTTCACGCCTTGCTTCAGTCATTTCTTTGTGCTGCTCAGAGGTGTGGAAATGCTTCCCTGTCAGTTCTTGCATAACTTCACTCACCTCAGCGCAGGCTGGCATAGCAAGTAACCAGCGCAGGCGTTGCGTTTCCTCCATGCCCCTACCACGTGTCAATCCACCATTCGTTTTCAAAGAGAGCATCAAAACCTGCTCTATAACCAAGTCGCTTGGCAGTCCTGCCCACAGCCGATCACTTCGGCGGATCACAAATAGACCTGAGTTCAATTGACAGAACATGTCTGGGTTGAGCTGCTCAAGTTCAATCATGTCTTGAATGTACACATGGGCTGACTTGGCATAATTGTTATGACCACACGCTGCAAAGTACGGCAACATCTCCTGGAGTGTTCCGAGGTACAGTAGGAAATCGCCCATTCTCAGTGCCCTCAGGAAGCGACGCAGCAGGTCAATCATGTCCATGTCCATGTCCAGTTTCAAATGTTTAAATCCAGTTGTTACAAACATTTTATGAATGGAGGATGCCTTTAGGCACATGGACCTTTTTGTTTTATCTGTGTTTTTCCTTCCTCCATTCATTGTCTCTTAAAAAAAAAAAAAAAAAAAAAATGTATTGAATCCATAGCTTTCCCATCTTATGCTCTGCTAAGGAGCTCTTCTCAGCTTTAAGTTTTTCAGAAATTCTGTAAATTAACCACTTTCCAGGTGTCCAAAAGTTGGAGACTTTTTATATGTTCATCAGAGGGACCTAATAAACAAGTTAAAGCCAAAAAACGTTGTTTGTAATACATTTATAGGGTCTAGGAGCAACCAGAAAAAAGTTATCTGTAAATTGAAGCTTTGGACAGCGGCCATCTTGAATTTATGCAAATTAACCACTTTCCCGGTGTCCAAAAGTTGGAGACTTTTTATATGTTCATCAGAGGGACCTAATAAACAAGTTAAAGCCAAAAAACCTTCTATTGCAATTTGTTCTAAGTCCAGCCCTACTTTGACTGGTCTAAAGGTAGAAATCGCGTCTTGTTGTTTTTAGAGTGTTTAAAGCGCTCTCTTGGGCAGTATATTGATTGTTTATATAGTTTGACCATATATGAACATCGTATAGCCTAGGCTAGTTCATAATAACAAGTAGGTAGGCCTATAGTAATATTAGGGTAACCTATATTAGCCTAACATATTGATTTAGCCTATATAGGCTAGCCTACAATGACATCTCCCAAGGTCGTATAGCCTAGCCTAGTTCATTGTCAGTGCATACACAGGTGTTACACCAGCATACAGGTACTAGGCCTATATTCCAAAAAAACAAAATATATAGGCCTAACCTAGCCTAGGCCTAGGCTAATGGAAAAAAAGGTATGTCACCTGTAGTGGGGGGGGGGGGGGGTCGAGGGTACTAAGCCGTATATTGATATTGGTATGAAAAGTTTTCCATTTGTTGTTGATACAGCTCATATTACTGTAATTAGCTTAAAACAGGTAGAGAGTCTAGGGATGCAAGATTACTTTAAAGATATTGAATGTTTAAAAAGAAAAGGGTTTAATTCTAGTTTCGCTTTCACAGCATACTCATAAATTTCTATGGCTACTTTAGAGTTGTCATATACCATACTTAATTCCTATATATGTCCAAAGCGGCGGAAATGCATTATAAGGAATTATACCTACTGTAAAAAAAAAAAAAAAATTCTCCCCATATGCGGCACCATAGCTATTACATAATACTAGGTTAGGTTAGGTAAGGTTGTTAGGTTAGGCTAATGTCGTTAATGTAGTTTATTATCATTATATTACGTCTTTTACCCAGCAATTTCCCTGATCTTCATAGTTGGTCGGGAAGCTATGCCTTTACAACGGCGCCTCCCTTTTGTCGCTGTGTACGTGAAACTAGAATTTTACCGAATGTTTTTTAAGGCAAAAACAAACAAGACGAAACTCAAAAGAATTACGAAATGTATAAGAAATTCACAAACTATCAAATTAGCTATTCCGGTTAATATACAGGAGACGCAACAATGTGTTTTTCAGGTATTTTTTTTGGTATTTTGATTTTGTTTTTGGTGTTTTAGTCGTATCTAGTGATGACATTGAATGGGAATTAAGCATTTACCCATTATCCATCAATCTAAAGACACGCCCCCCGATAGTGGGGAGGGCTATGAAGATCAGGGAAATTGAGGGGTAAAAAGCGTATAGAACACGATAATACACGTTTGTAACCCAAATTTGGCTCGGGTTTGTTCAATTTCCAGACCCATAAAACCCGATTTTTAACCCGAGCCAAGTTTTGACGAAACTTGGCTCGGATTTAACAAATGTAAAAATGAAAAAAATACAGTAACCTTGGTAAATTATTGGCTCGGGTTTTGTCAATTTCCAGACCCATAAAACCCGACTTTTTGAAAACCCGAGCCAAGTTTTGACGAAACTTGGCTCGGATTTAACTAATTTAAAAATGAAAATAACACAGTAACCTTATTAACATGTTGGCTCGGGTTTTGTAAATTTCCATACCCATATAACCCGACATTTAGAAAACACGAGCCAAGTTTTGACGAAACTTGGCTCGGATTTTACTAATGTTCATGTTAAAATTACACAGTAACCATAAGGTTAACATTAGCCTAACCTAACGAAGTAAAAATGGGGTTAACATTAGCCTAACCTAACAACCTTACCTAACCTAACCTAGTAAGAATGGGGTTAACATTAGCCTAACCTAACAACCTTACCTAACCTAACCTAGTAAGAATGGGGTTAACATTAGCCTAACCTAACAACCTTACCTAACCTAACCTAGTAAGAATGGGGTTAACATTAGCCTAACCTAACAACCTTACCTAACCTAACCTAACCTAGTAAGAATGGGGTTAACATTAGCCTAACCTAACAACCTTACCTAACCTAACCTAGTAAGAATGGGGTTAACATTAGCCTAACCTAACAACCTTACCTAACCTAACCTAGTAAGAATGGGGTTAACATTAGCCTAACCTAACAACCTTACCTAACCTAACCTAGTAAGAATGGGGTTAACATTAGCCTAACCTAACAACCTTACCTAACCTAACCTAGTAAGAATGGGGTTAACATTAGCCTAACCTTACAACCTTACCTAACCTAACCTAGTATTATTGGTGGGGGCTGCTGCCCCCACACCTCCGCTGGTTGGGTACTGGCTGAAAAACTTATTGTTTTACAGCAGGCCTATGTATTTTATGTTATTTTTGTTCTCCCTTATAATACATTTCAGCTCTTAATGACATATATAGCAATTATGTATAGCCTATGCTCTACCGGACCTATTAGGCCTAAAAAGATCGATGGGCTAACTGTCGGTCCAAAACATCAGTATGGTAACCAACTAGCCCTTGCATGCCAGTTTAATCCTATGCGAAAAAATCTTTTACTTTGTTACTTTGCGATGACCCATTAAGATTCCCTAGCTAGCTGTGGTCCGGCTCCTTTATGTTGTCCCAACCAACCAACTAACCTTAATGAACAGAGGAGGTACTGGGCTGCCTGGCTGGCCGCTGGAGGCTCGATCACCACTCATCTTGGGTATTCTGCAGAACAACTACTCCTCGATTACGGGATTCCTGTCTCGTGGAATTATTATTTTTCGCTCTTACCTTACTCAGGGGACCTTACTGATGTGCGGATAAGGGCTACTTTTCTTATTTTGTCAATTTGATTTTCACTCCCCTATAACATTATCAGAGTTATTTTTGTACTGCCAGTCCAGGACACTATGTTTACATTCTAGCCTCCTTGGAGGCTCCTCCCTGATATTTAGTAGCCAATTAGAGTGGAGCTTCACCTACAAAAAGTCAGTACATTGTTATTGGTATTTTCCTGTTATCGACAGCCAAACCTGAAGATTGCAGAGTAAACACCATAGACTTTATCCCATCAATATTTGTATAGTTTTAATACACAATTAGCGGGGGTGTGGGGGCGGCAGCCCCCACCCATAATACTAGGATAGGTTAGGTAAGGTTGTTAGGTTAGGCTAATGTCTTTTTAAAGTTGACTAAATCGAGTAAACTCTTAGATTGTTTGGGTATCTGAATTTCAATTAACAATGCAAATGCTGATAAATAGTGCTTTCCTCACTTTCTAACAATATAATTCACACTTACTAACCATTAAAATACACAAATAAAATAAATAAAACTTAAAATAACAGGAGTAGTAGTTATGCAGAATTACCCTCATCTTGGTCAACAGCTGGTGGATTTTTGGATTTTTGTTTCGAATTTTTCCATGTAAAACAAGTGTATGTGCATTTCAAAACCAGCTGTCCTCGCCAGCTGTATTTGGAACACTGGTTATTGCACTTTGGACAGTTTACACTTATTGGAAGGCGAAAAGGTCTTAAGCAGCCTCAGTGTTTTTAAAGACGGTGGAAAAAGCTTTGATCGGCTCACACCCTCTACACAAGCTGGCCAGAGTCAAACTGACAGCTTATATCCTGGGCCACCTGTTTTCCAAATCATGGCATCACCTGATTGGTCGATAGACATCACGTGTCAGTGAACTCGAGTACTCTTGGCATGAATTAGGTAGGGTGATTACTTTGGCTATGACGCCACCAGTATAGTTCATTGCATTCGCCACCAGATGTCTCAGTTGTTGACTGACAGTCACGAAAAAGAAGTCTCCCAGATGAAGACGAAAAAGAAGAAGTGTAAACAAACCCTTAAAACGTAAATATCCATATAATATGTATTATGTTAGTTTCCCGGGAATGACACCTACATCAACAATTTGGAGAAAAATCGCTTAATCACATGCTATTGAGCTTAATTTTTTACCAATATTGTAGCGCCTCCTGTATATTGACCGCTATTCCTAGAACATCAGTAAGACAGAGTTTGACACCAGCGAAAAACAAATATGACAATCTCAAAGTATCATAACTATTGTTTCTAGAACGCCAAGAAGAAAGAGTAGGAAACTAGCAAGTTACAGTATGAGACATTCACAAACTATCATAATAACAATCCTTAGAACGCCGAATCCTAGAACACCAGGGATCCCCATAGTGATCTCTGGTTGTTTGGAATCCAATTCAAACGAGAGTGTTCAGTATAACACATGCTGTATTTCAGCCATGCATGTACTCCTTGTGACCTCTCTCCTCCACAACCTGTCTGTCTCTCCTCAACCTTAACCCTTTGAGTACCAGCGACGTGTATTGTATTATATTCTAGCTATATTTAGACGATATTATGCAACTAGGGAAGGATCTGTGATAGTTATAAGGGATGGTTGAGATAGTTTGAAGCCTTATTACTGGTAGAGGCCCTTCCTAAGCTGAATTAAATCGTCTAATAGTTGTCAGAATAAGATGAAAAGATCGCCTCTGGTACTGTGCGGGTTAACTTTGGGAACAGTGTTGCATGCAATCTGTAATCAAAATTGACTTGCCTTAACCTAAGTCCCCCCCATACCCACAAACACTAATGGGCAATTATCTTAAATTTACGATAACAATTATCGTTCCAGTGACCAGAATCCCTACTACTGTAAAACGAGTAAACATTAACACTTACATTAGACAGAAGCTTCCGGCCGATAACGCAAAATGCCACTCCCGCCGCACACAGACAGACACAAACACGCACGTATAGACCCTCCGACGGCCACTAGCAGACTGACTTATTGAACCTTGGCCCTAAATAATTCAGAGGTTCATTTCTCCATCTCGAAGCTTCAGAGACCATTTGAACAATATGGCGCGCGGAGTTGAAAGATACTTCCGCACCTTATGATAAATTTGATGGGACTTTTAAATTAATGTTACCAATGTTACCGAGTAGAATATCATTACCAATTAGTTATTCATTTTGACATGTGTTACGTGATAATCGTGAGAAAAATAAACCGTTTCATAGGTTTTCCTTCCACACCTGCATCATCATCATCATCATTGAGGAGTTAAAAATTAATTATCCATATAGCAAAAATAAAAGTAACAATATAGTAATTTCGTACTGTCCAACACTAAAAACATGAATAGAATGAGTATCGTGGAAATATAGTTTGCAAAATAGTAAAGGTGCTCTCTATATTTCTTGAACTATCCTAACATTTCGAATCAAAGAATCAGACCAGTGAAGCCTTTGAACCATGATAGAGTGCCTTTATTTTTTCTCCTCTTCTTCTTTGTTCTACTTCTTCTTCTTCTTATTATTATTATTATTATTATTATTATATTTTTTTCTTTTTGGAGCAGGTCGGTATTAATTCGTCTTGTTACCCTCACCAGACCAATCCTCGGTACCGGCTCCCTAGTTTGTCTCTCTTGTGTTTAGGCCAATTACAGTTTCAAACAAGCGTCCAGGAAATACTGAACGCAATTATGCAAAGTATTATCTCTACCGTAAGACAAAGAACGAAATGTTTACCCTCCTGGCCAATCATATTCATAGTACCGGTACACTCACACGTACTAAAAACTGATCAGGGTTGGGTCCTTCCTTCCCCCCCCCCCCCCCTCCACCCTGGGCAGGTGGAATGTGGGGGAAGTCCAAGTCTACCCCACCTTAGACCCCCAAACTATCCTCACCTTCCCCACCTTCCCCCTCTAGCTGCTTGTTAGTGGTTAGCCACGCTTGTTCTCATGTCTTGTAAATTATAGCTAAATCATCATTGCACACCCTTAAAATGACCAACATGTAATATTTATCAGGAATTTATTAATACAACATGTAATTGCTTTCTCAATATGATTCTCTATACACACAACGTGGGCTACACGAATCTCGGCCGTAGTGGTCTTCTCTCTCTCTCTCTCTCTCTCTCTACGACCAAAATTCCAAGATGTAATATTATTTAATTATACAATAATACCGTAATTATACAATAATACCGTAATTATACAATAATACCGTAATTATACAATAATACCGTAATTATACAATAATACCGTAATTATACAATAATACCGTAATTATACAATAATACCGTAATTATACAATAATACCGTAATTATACAATAATACCGTAATTATACAATAATACCGTAATTATACAATAATACCGTAATTATACAATAATACCGTAATTATACAATAATACCGTAATTATACAATAATACCGTAATTATATCCAATCTTATTATTCACCGCCATTGCCATACACATCAACGTGCCCTCTACGAACTAGCCTAGGTTATCAAAGCACTTACGACAGTCGGACTTTATTTAAATAAAGGGAAAGGATATACAGTACCATACATACTATAAACGGTCTGTATTTAATTTGATGTGGCCTATACACTAATTGCCAATCGATTTAACCCTATTAGGTGCAGGGCGGGCCAATTTGGATCCTCCCTGATTTACTCCATTAGCTTGGATATTTTAAGACGTTTCAAACACCTCATTTGTTTGGCGATTATATGATGCTTCAACCCAATAAGGTGTCGATTTTATCTGGGCGAGCGATAGCGAGCCTGCAATTTGGGAGAAACCGACCTTTGGCCGGGAAATTTTTCTACCGAAAAATTTATACATATTTAGCTTGAAGGGGGTCTGGGGAACGTTTTTTTAGTTTGAAGGGGGTTTGGAAAGGCGTTTTTCCAAGTCTAGGGGTTAACTAAGTAAACATTGTTCAAAATTGGCTAAAACAATTAAAACCCTCAATAATAATTAAACAAAACACCGTGAACGACCGCAGCAGTGCAAGTACTGGCACTGAGCTGGATACACAGGCCTAGTTTGCCTTTTTCCAGAGGATCTACTGTAAGAAACTGTAAGAAAATAGTATAATAACCCCCGAGACGTTGCACCAGATAGTGTTAATGTAGAACTCGATATATACCATACGATCAAAGTCGGTGTTAACTTATAATAAGGTTTGAGTATCGGCTTCTCACTTCCCCCGTCTCTATCTCTGTTTGTGTTTCCAACCTCTCAGCTCTACAAACCCCCAACTAAAGTTTAGGTATAATAGACAGTTGTGCCATCAACTCTCCTTTATGTGTATCAAATGCAGGCAATATTGATCACACACACTAATGAAGAGAAATATACCCCATTCAGACCATTGTAAGAATATTATGTATTACAAGGTTTACAGGCCTATGTGCACACGAATTTTGCACATTCAACTCAACCATATTGTAAGGATTATGTTGGTCTGTGTAATAAAACCTCGAAATTATGCTTCATTTGTCAGGATTAATATAGTGATAACCACAACTCTCTCAATTATTATGGTTTTTCCACCAACCAACTTCACCTCTAAACTCCATTAATGAAATCAACAAATACATGTGGCACTCCAAGGACTCGAACCTAGGACACTCACATCGAAATTCCGCGCACTTATGCATTACGCTATATAATATGCAAGTTCAAATCCTGAGAGAGAGAGAGTGTGAGTGTGAGTGTGAGTGAGAGAGTGCGTATGTGTATGTGTATGTGTTTGATACACATAAAGGAGAGTTGATGGCACAACTGTCTATTATACCTAAACTTTAGTTGGGGGTTTGTAGAGCTGAGAGGTTGGAAACACAAACAGAGATAGAGACGGGGGAAGTGAGAAGCCGATACTCAAACCAATTTTATTATATTCGGTTAGGCTATTCAACGCTGGTAGCCTATTATTGCGTATTTCAATTTAAAAAAAAAAAACTTTTGGTTAGGCTATCGCCCCTGGAAGCCTAATTCTGCGTATCTCAACATTTTTGTTTTCGGTTAGGCTATCACCCCTGATAACCTATTTCTGCGTATTTCAGCATATTTGTTTTCGGTTGAAGTGATTGAAGTGTTTTTAAAGTGAGTGAAGTGTTGTAAAGTGAGTGAATTGTTTTTTAAGTGAGTGAAGTGATCTGAAGAAAGTGACTGTCACCATGCCTCGCGCTTGTGCGACCTGCGCCGGTAGGTTTGGTGAGTCCATGTTTGCTACTATCGATCTTCAAGTCTGCCGGCTCTGCCAGCAACGAGAGAATTTTACAGTGAAATTAGATGAAGCCTACAACAAGATCAACATCCTCACCATGAAGCTGGAATCACTCCAAGAGTTTGTAACACTCAACGTTGGAGTGCCACAAACTTCAATTGTCACCGCAACTCCAGCAGCCACCAACGCCCCAACGTCAACTGCCAACAATTCAACGCCTACAGTAGCCATTTCAGCTGATGTTTCCGATACTCAAGATACAAATAGCGACTCTCTTCCCCCTCAAGACAACTTCCGTGTCGTGAGGAACAACGTTTGCCCCAAGACCAGGAAACACATACCGATTACCGAGTGTCAAAACCGTTTCCAGATACTCGCAGACTCAGATGACGAAGAGGAAATAGAAGAAGTCCGGCTCGTGGGAGACTCGATGATACGTGGTCAGCTCACAGAGTTTTGCGCCAGGGCACCTAAGACCAGGAAGCGTTTTTGTATCCCTGGTGGTGGTGTGGATGACGTAGTTGCAGCAGTTGACGAAGTATCAAAGCTGGCCCCAGCCAATACAATGTACGTCATCCACGTTGGATCCAACGATGTACAGCGAACCCGGTCGGAAGATTTGCTTTTAAAGTACCAGCAGCTGATCAAGTCGTTTAAGGAGAAGTCATCAAGGATCATCGTCTCAGGAATCGTCCCCCGGCTCGGTGTAGAGAGCCGATTTTACAACATAGCCACCAGCACAAATCGTTGTCTAGCAAACCTCTGCAGGAAGGAGAACGTGGGATTCGTCGACACCTGGGACAATTTCTACTACGATGACTATTTGTTTTCGGACGATGGAGTTCATCTGAACCAGGTGGGAGCAGCGCGTTTTGGGCGTCTTCTCAACGATGCGGTGAAGGATTTTCGGAGAAGAAATCGACTCAGCACAGGACAACCAGGAAGGAGGACCGAAGACAGCGAGGACGGCAATCTACAAAGGAATTAAATACTAATCCGTCAAGAACCGCGAATTTGGATAAAGCTCCACCAACACGACCCAAATTCAAAACCGTCAGGGATAACGACCGAGGACCGAGGACAGCCATGAATGTAAATGTAGATCCGACCAGAACCAATAATTTGAATAAAGACCGTTCCTTGAATCCCAAATCCAAAACTTTGAATGTTTTCTATGCAAACGCTCGTAGCATACGCAATAAATTTTCAGATTTAGAGGAACTAGTGTTTACAGAAAATTATGATGTGATTGGCATAACAGAATCTTGGCTCAATACACAAGATAGAGACTTTTTAGCAGAGTATTCACTTCCCGGTTATGTAATGTTTGAGAAAAGCCGAATAAATAAAAATGGAGGTGGCGTTTTATTTTATATCAAAGAAAGTCTTAACCCGACCCTCGTGTCAAAACCTCAAATTGTGAACGTCGACACATCTTTTGTGCTAATAAAGAATAATAAAGGTACAAAAATAATACTTGCGTTAATATACAGACCTCCAGCTCAATCAGTGCAAACTGACCGAGAAATTTACGAACAAATTGCAGATATAAGTAACTCACAAGATACCGTAATTTTTGGCGACTTTAATTTACCTGTGACCAAGTGGGGCGATACTCTTACTTCACACTCCGGACATGACTTGTATACGAACTTGCAAGAGAGTTCGCTTTATCAATTTGTTCGAATGCCGACCCGTGGTAATAACGTTCTTGACATTGTACTTGCAACAAAAGAAGAATTGATAGAGAATTTGAATGTTGGTGATGAATTCAGTAACAGCGACCATCGTACGATAACTTTCACTTTAAAGTTTACTAGTAACGAACCAAATAGTAGCATCGAAAAAGTCCCTAATTTCAAGAAAGCAAACTTCCATAAACTTAGAGCTATGTTTAAAGAAACTGACTGGAGCTTTTTAATTAACAATAACGACATAAATACATCTTGGAAGTTATTCGAAACCACTTACCTAAAAGCAGTGCAAGACTGCATACCATCGAAAATACGGCGTCCAGGCCATAATAATAAGCCCAAATGGTGGAATAAAGATATTTCAAACTGCCTGCTTGCTAAAAAATTTGCTAATGATAGATTAAAATCCTCACAAAATGACGAAGAACGGGTGAAATTTGTAGAGCTACGACGCAAAGCCAAAAAGTTAATTAAGCAAAGTAAAAAGACCTTAGAGTTACATATTGCGAATCAAAGTAAAACAAACCCGAAAGAATTCTATAGTTATATCAGAAAGAAAAAAGTAGTTACTTCAACTGTTGGACCGTTAGTCGATGAAAAAGGAGAATACACCAAAGACGAAGTACAAATGAGTAATGCCCTCAATACCTTCTTTGCATCAGTTTTTACAACAGAAGACCTCAGTGATATCCCTACACCATCGCCGATTCAGATTGATAATTCAGATGTTCTAAGCAATATCACCGTTACAGAGAGAGAAGTATTGAATTGTTTAGATAAACTTAATGTAATAAAACGCCAGGACCTGATACAATCTCGCCTAGAGTTCTAAAGGAAGCTAAGAATGAGCTCTCCAAACCACTGACATTACTATTCAATAAATCCTTGCAGTCTGGAACTATGCCTGATCAGTGGAAGCTAGCCAACGTAACACCGATATTCAAAAAAGGCAGCAAATCCCTACCCAGTAACTATCGTCCAATTAGCTTAACCTCAGTTGTATGTAAAATGCTAGAAACGGTCATACGAGACAGACTCGTAAATCACTTAGAGGAAAATAACATACTTAAAGATACTCAACACGGCTTTCGTAAAAAACGTTCCTGTTTAACAAACCTCTTAGACTTCTTCCACGATATCCTCAACCTCTACGATGAGAGTAAAGCTGTAGATATTATATACCTTGATTTTCAAAAGGCCTTTGACAAAGTTCCCCACAAACGTATACTGCTAAAACTAAAAGCGCATGGAATACAAGACGGTGTGTTGAAATGGATAGAAAATTGGCTCAGCAACAGAAAGCAAAGGGTAGTCATAAACGGTAAGGCATCTAAATGGACCAATGTAAGTAGCGGGGTACCCCAGGGATCGGTACTAGGACCAATTCTCTTTCTAATTTACATCAACGACATAGATGAGGGTCTCACCTGCACAATCTCAAAATTTGCTGACGATACAAAAATTGCAAATAGCGTACTCTCAAAAGAACAAGTTGACGATATGCAACACAATCTAGATAAATTGTCATGTTGGGCCCAAATTTGGCAAATGAGTTTCAATGCGGATAAATGTAAAGTACTACATGTCGGATACCTAAATGAGAAAGCAAACTATTCGATGAATGGCACTCAGCTTAAGAATGTAAACAGAGAAACTGATCTGGGAGTAACAATATCGAGTAACCTAAAACCGAGTCAACAATGTTCAGAAGTTGTTAAGAAGGCAAACAAAATAATTGGCTTTATAGGCAGGTCATTTGAGCATAAATCCAAAGAAGTTATCCTAACCCTTTACAATTCCTTAGTCCGCCCTCTTCTGGAATACTGCGTTCAATCCTGGTGCCCTTATTACCAAAAAGATATAAACAAGCTAGAACGAGTTCAACGTAGAGTTACCAAAATGATACCTAGCCTAAAGAACAAACCATACGAAGAGCGTCTTAGAGAATTAAATCTATTTCCTTTAACCCAGCGCAGATTAAGAGGCGACTTAATTCAAGTGTTCAAAATCATCAAAGGCATCGACAATATGAACTGTAGTAAGTACTTCACTATCGACCAATCTAATTACACGCGGGGAAACGGTTGCAAAATTATTGGTAAATCTTTTAACTCGCACGAATCTAAGAATTTCTTCTTCAATCGAGTTGTCAACTTGTGGAATGGGCTTCCCCGAGACGTTATAGACTGCAGCACCGTTGATTCATTTAAATTCCGCCTAGACAAATATCTCGCATCAAACCCGCGACTGACTGCGTTTGTAAATGAATAACTTTATCCTCCCCTCAGTTACTAACCCATATGTCCCCTACTAACTTCCTAGTCCTGCCACGTTAGTGGCAGGGCAGTAGTTCCCTTTCCAATGTTCCCTTACCCACTCTAAACCACTGTTTGGACACTTGATCCTCAGTGTTTTGGAGGACAAGCAACCTAGAAGGGTCACTAGACCTGTTGTTGCTTGATTTCCTTTGTACTCCTTTGTACTCCTTTGTACTCCTTTGTATGTGTCGGAGGTATGGACAGCCCGTTGCCCTAGTTTCAATCCCAAATGGTCGTTTATGGGAGCCCACCTCGCTTGTTTTCTCTTTCTCTCCCTCTCTCTTTGGCTTGTATCCATTCGGCCCCATTTAGCCTACTATTTGAAGACGTTTACCCCCATCCAGGTGTCAATATTTTCCTGGCGAGCGGTAGCGAGCCAGCATATATATATTTTTGTTTTGACAGCAAGCTAAATTTGTAAATTTTTCGGTAGAAAAATGTCTCCGGCGAAGCCGGATTTCTCCATACAATGCTGGCTCGCTATCGCTCGCCAGGATGGGGATAAACGTCTTAAACAGTTGGCTGAATGGGGCCGAATGGATACAAGCAAGGGAAAGAGAGAAAAGGAGAGAAAGATTTAAAAAACCCGGTGACCCCCCTTATGCAGAATTCCCCGTGGTGTTGATCGGATTTGTGGCCATGAATGAGAAGTGGACACATTCATACATCTCTGGCCCTCAAACCTCCAAACTTCATTATCTCTCCGTTCTCTCCTCTTTATTATTTTTACTTACTATACTATTTAGTCTTCATTATTATCGTCTGCTGTTTCTCTACTTACAGATTCATAGCATGTCTTTTTATTTTCTCTGCTATTTCTCTACTTTGTTTTCCCTATGTGAGTGAGGGAGACAGAGGGCAGAACTGCCTGTATCGAGTGCCTCCCCCAAAGTTGAAAGAGTGACAGGGCCAAAATCAAGGGACATTCGAGCCACAATGCCTGGACACACGGAGTTTGAAGCAATTATAGGAAGAGGGAAAGACTGATTCTGGGAGAGAGTTTCAGAGCTCAGCAGTTGCATAGCAGACAGATTCATACCTGTCTTAACCCCTTCTGTACCGGTGGCATTCATTATTATTATATTCTGGCAATATGTAGACGATTTTAATCAGCCTAGGAAGGATGTCTAGTATTATCTTTTTACTACCGTATATCTTTCCTAAGCTTCATAAAATCGTCTAAATGTAGCTAGAAGAAAATTAAAGAGACGTCGCCGGTACAGAAGGGGTTAATATATTCTCCGTTATTTCTCTATTTACAGATTCATACGTGTCTTATTATATCCTCTTTAACTGTGTTGGTGGTGTAATGGTTTAGATGCTTATGTTCTGGGTGTGGTGTCCCGAATTCGAATCCCGGGAGGACCATATGATTTAATTAGTTTATTCAAGTGCATTGGGGTTTGTATTTGATGATTAATGTTAAGAACGGGGTGTTAATTAAAATGTGTGTGCTCCACATCGCTGGCATTCGTTGTCTAACTGGTATCAAAAGTAATGTCCGCATGGAAGCAAAGCAATTGGATTATTGACAACTAGGGATGCCTGTTCCATATGAAAATTGAATACACCAGGAGAGGGGAGCTTCCATGCCACACGTAAGGCGGTGTCACACGAACTACATTACCGGCATTTTTTTCGAGCAATTGTGGTCTGGCAATTTTGTATTCAAGTATTATAATATTTCAGTTTCTTTAGATCATGTGCGTTCAACTAGTTGCTGATGATAATGTGACAATACCCTGAAATAAAGGCGGTATCACACGAGCGAATTTTCCGTAAATTTTTAGGAGCAATTGTAATCTGGCAAGCTTAAAATTTCAGTTATAATATCAGAAATTTGCCCCCTAGCATAACCTGTGTGTGTGTGTGTGTGTAAGTTGGTAGGTAGGTAGGGGTGTAAGTAGGTATGTTGCTGTGTAGGTAGGGGTGTAAGTAGGTAGATTACTGTGTGTGTAGGTTGGTAGGTAGGGGTGTTAGTAGGTAGATTGGTGTGTAAGTAGATATGTGTGTGTGTGTGTAGGTCGGTAGGCAGGGGTGTTAGTAGGTAGATTGGTGTGTAAGTATATATGTGTGTTGCTGTGTGTGTAGGTCGGTAGGCAGGGGTGTTAGTAGGTAGATTGGTGTGTGTGTGTGTGTAGGTAGGGGTGTAGGTAGAGATGTGTGTAGGTCGATAGGCAGGGGTATACGTAGGTATGTGTGTTGGTGTGTGTAGGTCTGTAGGTAGGGTTGTAAGTAGGTAGATTGGTGTGTGTGTGGGTCGGTAGGCAGGGGTGTTAGTAGGTAGATTGGTGTGTGTAGGTAAGGGTGTAAGTAAAGATGTGTTTTGGTGTGTGTAGGTCGGTAGGTGGGGGTGTAAGTAGGTAGGTTGGTGCATAGTGGGTAATTTAAGGGGGAGATTTCCACTTGCGGGATTTGTTTTTTGCCCCTTTCTCCCTCATGTTTAGGCCCATTGCTTTTGAAATGTTAAGGCGGTCGCTCCATTAGTTTGGCGATCTTATGAACTTCTGCCCCATTTCTGTCAATTTTAAGACCTTTCGTGCCATTTAGGTGTCGATTTTACCTGGTGAGCGATAGCGAGCCTGTAATTTAAGAGGATCCGGGACATTTTTCTACTGAAAAATGTACAAATTTATCTTGAAAGGGGATCTAGGGGGTGTAATTATAAGCTTGATGGAGGTCTAGGGAACAAACTAAAAACCTCCCCTAAGAGGACCTAATTCAGAACATCAACTTTTATAGGGGTGCCCACTTTGATGTCATATTTTTACAGGCATACCCCTTTCAATGTACGATTATGCCTTCCTACCATTTATTCCGGCTGCTATTATAACCCCGTCAGCACAATGACGTACTTCCCCTCATATTCTGGTTACCAATAGACGATTTTCTTCAGCTTATAGTCTACCTCTAGGAATCAAAGGGGTACATACGGTCTCAATAAATCCTCTGAATAACATAGAGCCCTCTTAAACTGCGACAAAACGTCTAATTTTTAGCCAGAATCAAAAGTTAAAAAGGCCTCATCGTGCTGAAGGGGTAATTTGACGATTTTATCCAGATTAGGATCTGGACCTGTGGGAGTCACACGAATTAAGCTATTGTCTTTGCAATCAACCCTCTGACGTCCATATATCCTTTCTAAACTCAATAAAATCGTCTTATAATGGCCAAAATAATATAGAGAAAGGTGTCCTCGAATAGTGAAGGTCTTAAAAGGTACCCATTTTTAATTAATAACTATATTCAATGTGTCTGAGATGCCCATTTCTAAGCAGCGTGAGGTCCCTCAAGTGTAGCAAACTGAAAAAAAGTCCTTAGACATTCCTGAAAATTGATGTGAAATATCGACTAAAGTATTTGCTAACCACCTCCCCTTCATATGTAAAATTCTGTTTGAGGATGATAATGAAGCAGTGAATAGAAAACTAGAAGATATAAAAATTATAGTTGCTCACTCTAGCATTAGTATTTTTCTTGGACGTGTTGGATGATATGTGTGATAGAAAATTAGAAGATATGGAAATGGTAGGTCCTCTTTCTAACACTGGTGATCTTCCTCAGGTGTAGGATGCTATGTGTGATTGAAAATTAGAAATATATGAAAATGGTGGGTATAGAAATTAAGAAAGATATGAAAATGGTAAGTCCTCTTTCTAACAATAATCTTGTTCTGCATGTATAGGATTCTGTATATGATAGACAATTAGAAAGATATGAAAATGGTAGGTATATATATTTAGAAAGATATACAAATGGCATGTCCTCTTTCTAACACTGGTGATCTTCTGCAGGTGTAGGATGCTGTGTGTGATGGAGGGGGCACGGGATGCCCAGGGTGACGCCACGACGGAGTTCATTGCGACGGGTCGGACAGGGCGGCGCAACGCCCTGCCGGACATACTGTCGGAACACACCTGTTCCACCTCCACTGCCGACCTGCCCGAGGCGCTGGAGAAACTCACATGATCGGGTATGGACTTAAATAATTATATATATATATATATATATATATATATATATATATATATATATATATAATATATATATATATATATATATATATATATATATATATATATATATATATATATATATATATATATATATAATTTCTTTTATAAATAACTGGAAAATGAACTTGGTCATTCATTTCTGGAGATCGAAAAGGGATGCCACAAGTATCTCAAATTTATTTGTTTTACCCCCTTCTCCCTCATATTTAGCCCCATTAGTTTTGAGATTTTAGGACGCTTGCCCCATTAGTTTGGCGATTTTAAGACCTTTCGTCTTCATTTCCTTGTCAATTTTAAGGCCTTTCTTTCCATTTTGGTGTTAATTTTTTTTCCTGGACAGCAATATCGAGCCTGCAATTTAGGGGGACCCGGTCTTTGGCTTAGAATTTTGTTTACCAAATAATGTACGAATTTATCTCGATGAGGGTCTTTTGGTGTGTTTATAAATTGCAGGCGAGCGAAATCACCAGGAAGAAATCGACGCCTAAATGGTAAAAAAGGTCTTAAATCTGACAAGAATATAATGCGAAAAGTTGATCAATGGCCAAACTATCGGGGGTGAACATCTTTAAAATCTCAAAAGTAATGGGGATAAACATGAGGGAGAAGGGGGTTCATAAAAAAAATACTACCTTAAATAAAAATAATTATACCTCAAGGCCTAAATGCAACTTTCGACACTGATATGATAGCTATGGTGATTATAAGGATAAACATGAGAGAGAAGGGGGATCATAAAAAAGACTACGTTGTTTAACCTCGCTGGTCGAAATGATTGAATTGAGTTTCCTAATCAACTAAAAATACAAATATACCAATTTAATAAAGTTTCCTTATCAACTAAAAATAATAAATACCCCCTTTGAGTTCATTAATAAAGTATCCTAATCAACTAAAGATAATATTTAATTTGAATTACTAAACAAAGTATCCGTATAAACTAAAAATAATAAAACTATTTGAATTCTTGAATAAAATACCTTAATCCAATACAAATAAAAAGTAAAGCATTTAAATTATTGAATAAAGTATACTAATCAAATACTAATAATTAACAAATACGAAAGATGATGTTTTTTATTTGCCCTTCATTTTTGATAACCAAGATTTAGAATTATCTTTAACGGCATATTATTCCTGCAGACGACTTCTCAATTGTTCTATGAATTGAGATTTGTCCTCATTATCTTTTCTAATTTTAGCAAGGGAATATTGCAAGGTATTCATATTTTCATCTTTGTCTTCTATCGACTCCTGCAGTTCAAAAATTAATTTTATTTTATCATTCAAAATACTATATGCAGACTGATAGTTATTTTTAGCGTGAGTAAGTTCATTTTGCAAATTTATACTATCTTTCTTGATGTTCTCCCTTTCAACAACTTTCTCGTTGATAATGCCATCAAGTATAGCAATTTTGTCCTCATATTTTTCTATTTTCATATAATTTTCTTTTTTTAATGTAGCAAGGGAAGACTCTAGGAAAGAAATATTCCCATTTTTTCCTTCTATCGCCTCCTTTAGTTCAATTATACATTTTATTTTTTCATCCAAAGTACTCATGGTTGCCTGATGGTCATTTTTTGCTTGGTTTAGTTTTTTATCCAAACTATTATTTTCCTTCCTAAATTTTTCATTTTCAAAACATTTCTCGTTGAATCTATCATCCAGTATAACCATGTTTTCCTCGTATTTTTCAATTTTTGCCTTACCCTTTATTACCTGCTGTGTTGATTCCTCCAATAGTCTTGCCTGTGCCTCAGCCTCATGCTTTGCTACAGAAAGGGAATTTTGTAGCTGTATTATATTCCGCTCGTGCTTTTCAATCTTCAACTGTTCCTGCTTCAGGATTTGATTAATTTCGGACAGGTTGATTTTCGTGGTGTTCAATTCACCAATCAAAGACTCGGATTTTGATTTTTCGTCGTTGTACTTTTGCGTAGTTTCAATTAGCACTTGCCGGCAAAAAACCAACTCATTTTCTAGTGTTTCCCTGTTAACACCTCCAGTTTCCACCATACATCGAAGATTCTTGATTTCATCGACGAGGGATTCAACCAATGTTGGGTAGCCTTTTGATTTTTCCTCCCAATCCACACCGATCGATTTTAGCAACTCTGTTACTAATTTCACACCCTGGCTCTTCTTGTTGTTGAATTTGAACAGTTTACCGAACCCCATCCTGCTTTGTATATAATTAAACAATTAACGTTCACTAATTAACAGAAAATCACGTATAAATAAAATACTTTTGGAGAATCTTCTATTACCGTGCGACGCGAGATTAAGTCAAATTAATAATGAACCACTGCCAGCGCTCCAAACCCTTCAAGCTTCAACTAAAATATCTACATAGGCTAGATATTTTGTTACTCTATTTTACATAATGTAAACATATGTTTTATGAATGTATACTTATCTCAATATTATAATATTAGCTAACTATCCTTGCAGTTTCTTTTAATGATAACAAAATACAGTATATAGTTAGGAACATTAACCAAAAAGTAGAATAGTTTCCCCTAATATTGAATCGTTTTTTCTAATTAGGCATTTCAGAAAAAGGCAATTTTATGGGTAACTAATTTAGATATTTTTGCAGGAGACTCGTCAGTTCCCGAGGATTTTTTCTATAAGAAAACCACATAATATTAATGTTGTGATTCTATAGGTTTACAGATTATAAAACTGCCTATGATATAAATTGAGCGATGTGATCTTTTGTTTGTGAATTATGCCATTGAGCCTCAGAAAACCCAGATTGGCTACTATTTGTAGGATATGGGATTATTTTATCATATTTAAAAACTATAGAGGCATTCAGGAGAGTACAGTCGCGCTAATATGTGATGTCTTGGCACCAATTATGTTTTGATAAATAATAGGTATCAGCAATATGTAAACATGATATTTTTCTTTTTGAGTGAACATGTTCCTACACTTACCCACCCTATTCAACATCTGACAGACATTAATACAGCACAGAGCGAGCCAAACGTAATGCCAGCTGAGACATGACTTATTAGCGCCACTGTACATACCTCCTCCTACGGTAGCGGAGGTATACGCTCTACCTATCCTCTCCAAAATGAAATCAACTGTTAGGTAAGGTTATTGAGGTGTTTTCCTCGACCGCCTTCTCTCATGTTTAGCACCGTTAGTTATGATATTTTAAGATGTTCGCCCCATTAGTTTGGCGATTTTAAGACCTTTGGCCCCATTTATGTGTCAGTTGATCTCTGTTGGTAGGTCCGGTGTGACCAAATAGTTAACCATCGTTCCCTTGTCGCCTTGATCAGAACATAATTATCTGTGATATCCCACCATACAGTATATTTAACCCTTACAATACCAGCGACCTCTTTTTGTGTTTGCTTCAGCTGCATTTAGACGATTTTATGAAGCTTAGGAAGAATTTATGGTAGCTATAAGGATTAATTGAAAGTGTCTGTAATCCTTTAACGGGTAGACATCCTTCCCAAGCTGAATAAAGCCCTCTAATAGTTGCCAGAATATAATGAAAAGGATGTCACCTCTACTGAATTTGTTAGATAACCGTACCACCTTGAGGGGAGAGAGATTTTTTTTCTTTTTTGCTACCTAAATCTCCACCAAGTTTGTGCATTTTTTGGTAGAATAATGCTCCTTTGGCAAAACTGGCTGTAATTACCACACCGGTTATTAACACTTTCGAAATGATAAAAACAGAAGCTTTTAATACCGAAATCCTTTTTGAGTTATAAGAAGTTGGAGGTTGATATTTCTGGCCTACACATGTTAAACAGGGTATAGTATTACCGAAATTAAATGGTCAGAAAAATCAGTCGTGTGAATCCGCTTTTGGTGATTTCCAGCGAGTGTGGCGACATTCTTAACTCTTTATGTTGCGTAGTGTTAACCCTTTAAAGATCCAATACGCATTTATTTTCTGATTTCCGGTTATTATTAGACGATTTTATTAAAATTGGGAAGAGTAAGTGGAAGTCAGAGGGTTAAATGAGATAGTCTCTACCCTTATAATTCCCACAGATCCTTCTTAAATTGTATAAAATCGTCTAATGATAGCCAGAATAAACTGTCCAAATGCGTCACAATCTTCAAAAGGGTTAAAAGAACACAATTTTTCGGTATATATTGATGGCCCACAATGGATTTAATGTGTTGAGTCTTTTGTGCGAAATCCCTGAGCTTCCATCACCTTTATCCGCTAATTAAGGGTGTTCAACCTGGGGATTACCTGTCGAACAATGGGCTCTCTCTCTCTCTCTCTGTCTGTCTATTTCTCTCTATCTATCTATTTATCTATTTATCTCTTTCTTCTCCGTCTCTCTCTCTCTCTCTCTCTCTCTCTATATATATATATATATATATATATATATATATATATATATATATATATATATATATATATATATATATATATATATATATATATATTCTCTTTTAAACAGACGAGGTTAAAGGCAACAGCGGTTTCAGCATTCAGTATTTTATTGTTACAGCTTTCAATATTTCTAACAATTTTCCTCTGGGGTTCAGAGATGAGGTACAGCAGGTTAGCAAAATTCATGGTGGATCCAACGTTTCACAAGTAAACATCTTGCATCTTCAGGGAATGGGCAGGTAATGATTAGAACGGATTACGGATTACGGTTAAGCCAGGGGGCTTTAAGTTCAGAAGGAAGGTTATTAGTACAAGAGAAAGTTTGGAAAGATGAAGAGAATAAGAGGTGAAAGGTTGTGGGCTGAACCACATTGCTATTATCTATTGGGTTTGTTTAAGATATTGTGTTCATATCTCCCTGTTGACAGCATATATTTGTGTGTTACTAGATGATTCATTATGGGCCAGGACCGCCGTCTGCTGTTAGGTGTTAAGTCCATATATTCCACGACATAAGACAATGCATATAAAAGGACAGGTTTCATTAGGACCAGATCACACTCATTCATTCATCACCAACATCAAAACTTCCCTCCCTTCTCCTCCCCTCTCCCCCTATTCCTTTTCTATATTTATTTATTTATGTTTTTATTTATTTATTTTTTGTTTTTTATTTTTGTTTTCTGTTTCCCCTTTTACAAGGAGTTAGTGTTCAAATGCTCAAATTCTCGCAGGCCCATGTGGGCCACGGACCTGGGGCCCACCCAGTGAGCCCCAGGTCCGAGGTCCACAGAGCTAGTGGCCAATGTATGTAAGTTTAGAGTAATCCTAAAATCCTGAATGGACCTGAGGGAAATATCGGGCCACGGACCTGGGGCTCGCCGGGGCGAGCCCCAGGCCCGTAGTCCGCACCACCCCCGACTAAATTCAAGAGCTTGTCAAGAGTGTATCAGTTGACAAAGGTTTGTAAAAATTATCTCAAAAATAAAATCTGAGTGCAAGTATCGTTAAAAACGTAAGGTATAATAAAAATAGTGTAACATTGTTAAGATAAATAAAAGGTGAGTGCAAGTGTCTTTATAATGATTAAGTATAGCATTAAACTAATTTGGGTTAAAATAAAGTAGTACATAAAATAGTTATAAAAGAACAATTACATTCCCCCGAACAGATATAAATTCTTCAGGTGTATAAGGGTTCTGGTGTATCTACCTCGAGGACATATCTGGAGGTAGGGAACCAGTTATGTGTTCCTTCTCTTGGCTCCTGCAACTCTGCCAAGTCCAAATCCCGAATGGAGTCTATTTTATTCCATAATTTCTTTGCTCGTTGATGGAGTTTCACGTTCATTGCTGTCATGTTAGCCTCCTGATGAAGCTGCTCTGTGTTTCTGGAGTATGGGTATGTTTCATTAAATGCCCATCTCAAGGCTCTGTTTTGTATTCTTTGGAGTTTTAAAGTTTGGGTCTTGCTTAGCGTGACGAGAGGAATTATTGGATATTCCAGAATTGGAATTATGTAGGCTTTTATCAAGTGGATCTTAATTTTTTCCGGTAGTGGACTAAATCTATGTAGTTCATTCAGTGCCCTTTTGCCCTTTGATATGGTCTCAGTTACATGACTACAATATCCTGTGTTGGTGATTTTTAGACCTAACATTCTACCTCTGGTGTTGAAGTCAATTAGATCGCCGTCTGCTATGACATCCTCGTGTCTCCTACTTGCTAAGGGGATAAGAGTGAACTTTGTCTGATTTGTTCTTATTTTCCACTGTCTTTCAAATTTATTTACTTTTTCTATTTCGTTACCAACCAAGTTAGCCATCATAAGTCTCGATCTACCCCTGTATGTGACTATTTGCGTTATGTCGTCCGCGTATGCTATGTGGTGGCAATCAATAGCTGGTTGAGGTAAGTCCATATTGTAGATTGTATATAGAATTGGAGAGAGAATTCCACCCTGCGGCACGCCGCTTTCTATGTTTATTGCCTGTCCAAGTATACCATTTATTCGGATTTTTACTGATCTGTCTACAAGATAGTCACACAGGATTTTTTCGATGTTTTGTGGTAGTCCTAGGTGCAGTAGTTTGTATTTAAGGCCCTCGTGCCAGACTTTGTCGAATGCCTTCGACACATCTCTTAAAACAAGGCAGCACTGGTTTCGTCTGGACATGGATGCAGCGATCGTCTCACTAGTAATCGCCAATGCAGTGTCTGTACCTCTGCCGTCTCTGAAGCCATGTTGTGATGGTGGTAATAGATTATGTTGATTAAGATGAAATTTAATTCGCCTGTTTATGACTCTTTCTAACAATTTGCCAGGTACTTCCAGGAGTGTTATTGGTCTGTAATTCCCTGGATATAGTGGTGATTTATTCCCCTTGGGAATCAGATGTAGAATCCCACATTTAAATCGATCGGGGAAATACCCGAGAGACAGAGTGTCATTAAAAATCTCAAGAAGGTATATTAGTGCATTTTCAGGAAGCTTAGTCAGGATTTCTTTATTTATTCCACTGGGGCCTGGTGCATTATTTTGTGTTACTTTTATCATCCACTTCAGTTCAACCATTGATACTTTCCTTCTTACCACATCATTCTCATCAAATCTGTTGGGGTCAATATCCATATACGGAGTTGTCCTGGGCAAGTTCCGTCTGAGAAACGTGTGGACTCTATCTTCATTTGTATCGTCAAAATCAGCATTCTCTTCGTCGGATATTCTGAATGTTTCCTCCCATATCCTTCTAAATACTTCCTCCTTTCTCCCATTCTCATATATTTTTTGATTGTTTTCATCCAAGATATATGGTGAAGGTGAATTGGCTGTTCCCTTAAGTTTCTTGATCTCATTCCAGAACGTTTTGGGATTCTTGTGATTATTTACAAGAAACATTATTTTGTTTTCCCAGTTTTCCACTTGGCTTGATCTGCTCTCCTCCACTAGTTGCTGCCTCAGTCTCTGGTATGCATGGTAGCTCTGTATATTCCAACCATGTCTCAGACTGTTATCAAAAAGTATACCAAATGCTCGCTGGATTTCTTTTATTTTGTCTGTTATCAGAGTTTTGTTTAAAGTTCTTGTGTTCTTTGTGGGGATTGCCTCCTTCATACCCTTAGATACCGCACTGTACCAACTTTCCAGTTTTTTGTCAACTATCTCCATGCCTTCATAGTTATCCCAGTTCTCTTCCCCTGGGATATTGTTCTCCACTACTTCACTGAATTTTTCCCAGTCTGACCTGCTATATATAAGTTGGCTAGAAGTGGGTTCTGTAATAGCTGAGCCTGTGATAGTCATTACAATTGGTAGGTGGTCAGAAGATGTTAAGGGGCCAGGCTCTATTTTGATATTGTGATATGTTCTGTTATTGCTAATAATAATATCTGGGGATGTGTTTGCATTTCGGGAAAGATAAGTTGGGAAATTTGGTCCAAGATGAGTAAGTTTGTTATTATCATGGAAACGAGCCAGTCCCTTTCCAACTTCATTATCTCTTCCATGGCCCAGGAATCTATGTTTAGCATTCAGGTCGCCTAAAATGTACATGGGTTCATGATTGTATAATAATTTGTGGAAATCTGGGAATGGTAAGTATGGTCTTCGTGGTGGTAAGTAAGTTGTTGCAACATTTATAGGTCCCAGGTTAGTTTGGACCTTGATGCTGATGATATCTGATAAGAAGTCGTCGTCTAATATATGTTTAATAGATTTTCTTACCAGAATTGCCGAGCCATCGTGCATTTCATTGTTTGAGTTAATATTATAAGTTGTATATCCTGTAATTGATATGCTCAAGTTCTCACTAATACCGTGGCTGTTCAAAATTAATATATCGGGGTTCATGGATCTGTATATGTTAGTTAATTCCAATTTCCGGGTTTCCCAGTGTAGAACATTGTGCTGTATTATAATGATATTCTCCATATTTATTCAAGGGTTCTGTTAACACGAGGGTCCCTACTAGTTGACTGTGGCGTCCTGGACTTGGTCACGAACCCTGACACGATATCCCTGAACTCCTCATCTGACACCTTCTTATAGCAATTATGTACATCTATTTCACCATTACAAATTTTGTTGCAGACTTCTTGTATTTCAAAATTAGGGTTGGTGTATGTCCACTTATATTTGTTCCTCTCTATCCCATCCCTCAGCACATCTCTGCTGACACCTCCCCTCGGGTATCCTATTGATGACATGGTGAATATTTGTAATCCAAGTTCTGTGCCTTTTGTTTTTTTGACTTTGGTCAGCTGTTCTTGGGTTGCCTCCATTGGTTCCTCATTGTCGCTGGTGCTCCTGACACTTCTACTCCCAGACTTTGATCTCCGTCTCTTCTTCGGTGGGTTGGATGCTGCAGCTATGGCAGCAGCTTCTGTGACGTCCTCAGTCGCAGTCTGTTTTGTTATCAGGTTTGTAAGGTTTGGCTCAAAAGCATCAGTTAGAGTTTTCAGAATTCTTTCTGAGGGTGGGTCGTCAGGTACCACGATGCTAGGCAGGCTGTTCTCCTTTAATAAGTTGTTCAGGGCATTATTGTATGTTCCAGGATCAGCCAAGTTAAACAAGTGAGCGTTCAAAATGCAATTCATCGTGCGGGCAATCAGTCCGCGTTCGGCGCCAAGATTTATGTTAGAGGCATTGGTTGCTTTAGCTTTGTCACTGTAGGTTGTGTTATTCCTTTCTTGTTTCTTTTGTTCTGTCTCCTTCCTTTTATTCTGAACCACATCCTTCCTCAGCTTGCACTTCATGGCCATCGTACGATGGTCTCCACCACAGTTAATGCATTTCTTAACTTCACTTGTGCAATCTTTCCATGTGTGACCTTCTCTACTACACTCTGAGCAAATCTTAAAGTCTCTGCTTTTTGGGCAGTTGCTTGTTGTGTGATTTTCGATTTTGTAACATCGAGTGCAGGTTATTATGGGTGTGAATGTCTCTTGTTTCATCTGAGTTGTAGGGATGCTGACGTTGAAAAGTACCATTCCAGTATCCATGGCTTTGTTTGCTATTTGGGTTTGTTTAAATGTTACCTTTAGTGTGTTACTGTTGGTAAATTTGTAAACGTCTTCAATTTGATCCTTAGCCCATACATTCTTATCCTGTATCTCTTTGATTATGGTTTGCTCATTATGGTCAAATATGTAGTCATCGACTTTGAAGAGCAGGACAGTCTTCTTGGCTTTGATTTCTGGAGGCATTAGCGTGTTGAACTCCAGCTCAGTTAGATCAGATTGAGTCTGATGTTGGAAAAGGTGGTCTGCATCGTGGTCGTCTTTTGTGAGGACCACAAAGCCATCCAGAAGTTCGATTACTCGGGTCACATAAATGCCATGTGTCCCCAGAGTCCTTAGGAGGTCATTCTTACTACCCCTCAGCTTGGGTCGAGGGTGTTTTATTTTAACTCTGGCCATGATTAATCATGCCAATACAATTATGATGGAGTTGACACAGGGAAGTGTTGTTCTGGGGCTATGATTAAAAGACTATAATTAAAGCAAACCGTAAGTTAAAAGGTTGGCACAGAAAATAAATAAGCAGAATAGTAAATCATTAAATGTATGAATTATTGAAAAAGAACACAATATCCCATGAGTTAAAACTTCTTAACAATTAAGAAGCCTTAAGGCAAGGATAAGGGAATAAGAATTTTACGTTAATGTAGTCAAATTGCCAAATGCAAGACAAGGAAATTGGGGATGGGAAAACAAAGGATAGTTACGTTAAAGTTAATTACAAAATTAAAATTAAATTTAAAAGGAAAAAAAAAAAAAAACTGAGGTTGAACTATGAAAAGAAATTAAAAAATTAGTAATAAAGGGACAATGAAGTTAAAAGGAGTGCACGAAAAGTTCCTGCCAGATCAAGTAAAAAAAAGTTCCAGCCAATCAGGAGTGTGCTGGCCTGCCAGAGTACTCTTTGTGATCCTGGGAACACAGCCAAGCTATTGCAACCCAAGAACCATGGAATTAAAAAAAGCTCCAAACCCTGCTGTCGTGATAAACCAGAATGTAGTTGATAAAATGAAATTGAAATTTGAAAAGCAAGAAAAGTTACGTTAAATTTAAATACAAAACTAGATTAAAATGTTTAAAAAACAAAATAAAATAAAGGTGCAAAGTTAAAAGCTCTCAGGCCACCCACCGCCTAATCCCTGCACTGATTTCAGCAAAGGTAAAACCTAATCCTATGTGCCCTTAGTGTCACCCTACAGATGACACCTGTTTGCTAAACCTGCCTAGCACCTTGGGCTGCCAGCACCCCTTAACCACCAGCCTCTAAAGGCTGTCGAATGGTGTTTGGGTACCAGTGCCACTGGAGCGTCTAACCCCTAACAATACCCTGCTGCCAACTTTTCCTCCCTCAGCTCCTAATGAGCCCCCCTCATGGAACCACCCTGCGGTGGCCCTTCAGGGTTCGATTCGGTACTAAAGAAGGCAGCGTCTACTGGGTGGGACGGGCAAGTAATAAAAAAAAGAAAGGGTGCTGAAACCAGTCCAGGTAAAAAACGGCAGAGACCAAAAAGCAGACTCAAGAGTAAAATTTCCTGAGTCCAGCTAAAAATTACTAAAATGAAGAAAAATCTTCAAGAGTAAAAAAAAAACAGAGTCCAAAAATGGCCAAAACTCCGTCAGGTAAAAACACTTGGTGGCGAATGAACCAACAGGCAGAGGGCTAGGGGAACGACTGTCCAGGACAAGCAAGTAGAACAGAGTGGTGCTCAAATGATTTGCTGGTACATATTCCCGTGGGGGCAGAGGAAAGGGGACTCCTTGGTACATAGTTCCAAGAGCGTCTTCAGGGCCTTCTCCGGGATGTCCAGGGGGGGCGTATTAGGGCAGTGGTAAACTCGACGTAGGATAAAATCTATTGTCTTGTCAACGGGCATGTTGGTAAACAAACTCTCTACGTCGAGGGAGGCGATGATGTGGTCGTTAGCAGGGGGGGCATCTCGTAGAATTTCTAGGAAGTCATAAGCAGAGTTGAGGTTGTATTGCCGAGGAACAAAAGGGGTGAGGAGTTTGTTCAGGGCCTTGGCGGTCTGGTAGGTAGCAGTAGGGATCTGTGATATGATGGGGCGGAGGGGGTTCCCGGGTTTGTGGGTTTTTATAGTACCGTAAGCATAACCTCGGCAATACAACCTCAACTCTGCTTATGACTTCCTAGAAATTCTAGGAGATGCCCCCCCTGCTAACGACCACATCATCGCCTCCCTCGACGTAGAGAGTTTGTTTACCAACGTGCCCGTTGACAAGACAATAGATTTTATCCTACGTCGAGTTTACCACTGCCCTAATACGCCCCCCCTGGACATCCCGGAGAAGGCCCTGAAGACGCTCTTGGAACTATGTACCAAGGAGTCCCCTTTCCTCTGCCCCCGCGGGAATATGTACCAGCAAATCGACGGTGTAGCGATGGGAAGCCCCCTGGGGGTCCTGTTCGCCAATTTCTTCATGGGAACTATCGAAGAGGAACTCCTGGCTGCCCACCGGCCCACTGTCTACTGCCGGTACATCGATGATATCTTCGTGCGGGTGAAGGACCTGGGGCGAACTCAGGGACCTCCAGCAGCGCTTCATGGCCGCCTCCGGACTCAACTTCACATACGAAGAAACCACCGATGAACATCTACCCTTCCTCGACCTCCTTGTCTACCTCCACGACCACGGCTTCAAAACTACAGTGTACACCAAACCTACTAACAATGGCCAATGTCTTAATGGGGAAAGTGAATGCCCTAAACGATACCATCAGTCCACCATCGCCGCCTATGTCAGGAGAGCCCTCACCCATTGCACCACCTGGAATGACACACACAATGAATTGGAAAGGCTCACCCAGGTCCTAGTCAACAATGGGTATTCCAACACTGACGTCACCAATGCCATCAACCACCACCTAGAAAAATGGTACAAACAAGACCCCCCTAGCACCAACCCGGCCAATGACATTACATTTTTCTACAGAAACTACATATCTTCCGACCACACAACAGACGAATCCATTATGAAAGAAATAATTCACAAAAACGTCCTCCCCACCAACCCTGACAATAAAATAAAACTCATTATTTACTACAAATCTCCTAAGACCTCCAACCTTGCCCTCCGTAACCGCCCCATTTCCACCAACCAACCGAAAGACGATCATGTGATATACCAGCATATTTGCACCTCTGGGGACTGTGGACCCCTATCCTATGTTGGAATGACACAGACTCGCCTTTCCCGTCGACTAACCCTCCACCTTCAATCTGGCGCTATAAAAGATCACTATCAAGCCCCCCACCATCTTGCCCTAACTCGCGCCGACCTAGACAAACAAACTACCATACTCGACAAAGAATCAGACCCCAGAAGACTAGCTATTTTAGAAGCTCTATATATCCAAACGCTCAACCCCAGCATCAACAACCAAACACAAGACCTTCAAATTCTTCCTTCAGGCAAGCGCTACAGGCATACTGCCCTCGTTCCTCTCGCCCTGTGCCCCCCTCCCGTACCTTTCCGCGATCAGCACACTACTGACAACACCAACCAATCACAGCCACCCACAGCCAACAACCAACCACCGATAAGATTTAGTGCCCGTCTCGCGAATAGACTGCCTTCCACCAATGAACAGCCACCCCACACCCAGTAGCTCCGCCCACCTACCTATTCTTGATCCTCGAATTTTGTATAAATATGTTGCTTTGTCCTTATTCTAATCATTACCTGCCCATTCCCTGAAGATGCAAGATGTTTACTTGTGAAACGTTGGATCCACCATGAATTTTGCTAACCTGCTGTACCTCATCTCTGAACCCCAGAGGAAAATTGTTAGAAATATTGAAAGCTGTAACAATAAAATACTGAATGCTGAAACCGCTGTTGCCTTTAACCTCGTCTGTTTAAAAGAGAATCTATTACCTGGCTATACTAACATATATATATATATATATATATATTTATATATATACTGTATATATCTCTCTCTCTCTCTCTCTCATTCTTTCTATATTACGCATAGAGTAAAAATATCATTAACAATTCCATAGCAAAATATACAGGCAATAATATATAATTTTAGTTGTATAATTACAGTGTATACTGTACATGTACTTATGTATTAATATATCTGCATATACGGTATGTTTATGTGTTGAATAAATACATGGCTAAAATATGATCTAAATACTGTAGCTGCTATATTCATAACCCTTTCGGTATCAGTGACGTCTTTATTAATTGATTTCAGCTACATTTAGACGATTTTATGAAGCTTGGGAATCTGGTAGCTTAAAGGATTAATTGAGATAGTGTGTAGACTTTTAATGAGTAGACGTTCTGCTTGAGCTGAATAAAGCCGTCTAACAGTTGCCAGGTTATAATGAAAAGGACATCACCGGTACTGAATGGGTTAAACCTTGCCACATTGAAATTTTTGGCGACGGAAAACTAAATGTAGGCTTCAATAAGAAATAATATGGCACCTAGAGCCTAAAGTGCCCTAATATATCGAGACAGAGCCCGAACAGGGACACCACAAAAACACAAAAACAAAACAAATTCACAAAAACAAAAACAAAAATTAAGTGTAAAAATAATGGTGTGCTATGGATTCAAACGTGAAGTACAAACAATATGGCGTCCATTAGTCAAGTTTTGTTTTCTATGTGTATAAGGGAGACAAAACGCAAAGCTGCCTGGAACAAGTGTCTCCCCCAAAGCTGAAAGTGACAGAGCCAAATTAAGAGCGGTTGGTGGTAATTTGCAAACTATTATTTAGTTTATTTATTTATTTGTATGTTTTGTGTATTGGAAAGAAGTGTGTTGTGCTTGTTTAGTGTAGTGACAGGAATGGTGTTTGTGAGAGCTAGCTGGATTACTCTCTGTGTAGGTGAGACACAGACAAACAGTGAGGAAGGCCAGACAAATGAAAAGGAGGTTCCAGTAACTCCTAATCACATGCCTATGAGGCCTCCCCTGGGTATTGCCTTGCTTGATTGGTGTCAACAATCTCGCCAAGGCCTCCCCTGGGTATTGCCTTGCTTGATTGGTGT
Source organism: Paralithodes platypus (assembly GCA_032716605.1). Lineage (NCBI taxonomy): Eukaryota > Metazoa > Arthropoda > Malacostraca > Decapoda > Lithodidae > Paralithodes > Paralithodes platypus. The sequence continues at coordinate 13,818,935 of CM064519.1, read as the reverse complement.
CAACAATCTCCCCAAGGCCTCCCCTGGGTATTGCCTTGCTTGATTGGTGTCAACAATCTCCCCAAGGCCTCCCCTGGGTATTGCCTTGCTTGATTGGTGTCAACAATCTCCCCAAGGCCTCCCCTGGGTATTGCCTTGCTTGATTGGTGTCAACAATCTCCCCAAGGCCTCCCCTGGGTATTGCCTTGCTTGATTGGTGTCAACAATCTCGCCAAGGCCTCCCCTGGGTATTGCCTTGCTTGATTGGTGTCAACAATCTCCCCAAGGCCTCCCTGGGTATTGCCTTGCTTGATTGGTGTCAACAATCTCCCCAAGGCCTCCCCTGGGTATTGCCTTGCTTGATTGGTGTCAACAATCTCCCCAAGGCCTCCCCTGGGTATTGCCTTGCTTGATTGGTGTCAACAATCTCCCCAAGGCCTCCCCTGGGTATTGCCTTGCTTGATTGGTGTCAACAATCTCCCCAAGGCCTCCCCTGGGTATTGCCTTGCTTGATTGGTGTCAACAATCTCGCCAATTAATACTACCCTCTCGTCTATAGGTACCCTAATATCAAGGGAGATGGGTCGCTTTTGTGGGCCCTCCTCTTCCTCATGTTTAGCCCCATTAGTTTTCAGTTTTTATTAGGTTCACCTCATTAGTTAGGCGATTTTAAGATCTTTCACCCCTTTGTCAATATTAAGACTTTTCGTGTCATTTAGGTTTCGATCATTTCTTGGCGGGCGATAGCGAGCCTGTAATTTAAGAGGAACCGGCCATCAGCCGGGACATTTTTCTATCGAAAAATGTACAAGTTTATCTTGAAGGAGGGTCTTGTTATTTTTTTTTTTGTTTAGCTTGATGGAGGTCTAGGGAGGAAAATATAAAACAAATATATATATATATATATATATATCTATGATATATATATATATATATATATATATATATATATATATATATAAGCAAAGAAATACGCCCATCCCCCCTAAATATATCTGCTCCTTAGTAGTCCCTTGGTATTGGATAGGCAACAACCTTCCCACATGTTTAAACACATGGTCATTAGTAAAATATGTGGAAAAATAAGTAAATTTTCAATCATATATATTTACTTTTTGTTTGCTTAATAGCACCTTCCATCAAGTAAACGTCCTTTTCCAGATTTATAAGACACTAAGCAACAGCATTATCTATGGAAATTAGGGTAACAATGGTGTCAGAGTGGTCATCATAACATTCGTTAGAGAGACGCAGAGTTAGAGGGGATATGATAGAGGTGTTCAAGTGGGTTAGTGGGATTAACAAAGGGGACATGGCAAATGTACTAAAGCTCAGTGATAGCGAAAGAACTCGTACCAATGGTTTCAAATTAGATAAATTTCGTTTCAGAAAAGATATAGGCAAGTATTGGTTTGGTAACAGAGTTGTAGACGGGTGGAATGGACTACCAAGTGCTATAGTGGGATCTAATTTCTGTAGGGAGCTTTAAGATAAAATTGGATAAGCATATGGACGAGAAGGGTTGGGTGTGAAGGGGGATCAGCCGGGTTGGGCCAATCAGCGCTCTGCAGACCTCCATAATCTTGCGTTAATCTCTAACCGTTTTGGTAAGATGATCCTCAGGGTATTAGAGTGTGAAGCCTATAATTGGGCTTTGTAATGAATTGGGGTTGTGTGGGACAGGGATCTGCCTTGCTTGGGCCAATCGGCTTTCTGCAGACTCCCATTTTCTTATGTTCTTATGTTCTTATCATATTTTGGATGTATTTCAGTAGTGCGGCATATTATTAACCCCTTCAGCACGATGGCGTAATTTGCGTTGTATTCTGGTTACCATTAGACGATTTTCCTGAGCTTGTAATCTACTTCTGAGACTAAAAGGGGTAAATACGATCTCGATAAACCCTCTGGATGATATAGGTCCTTGTTAAACTGTAAAAAATCGTCTAAGCTTAACCATAATCAAAGGTAAAAAGTAATCATCGTGCTGAAGGGGTTAATCATCAATATGGCTTGATCACGCTGTTGGCCGCTTGCCGTATAACAACCATGTTTCAAATAGATTTCCTTAGTAAAGGAGAAATGGTGTCATCATGTTAAATAGAATTGGTTGCATATTTGTACAGTTTCCAGCATATATAGTTACACCAATTCCACTTTGAACCTTTAAAGCCAAGTTCTGAAGCATCTGAACTATAATAAAGTATTGTATTGTCTTGTTTGCGTTCGATACTGATTCACATGAGTATGTCGCCATTTATGCTTTTGACTGTACCAAAAGATCATTACTGTTTGCCTTCATTTGTACTCTTTTGTAATGTGTGATGTCCCAACAGATCCCAGTGAGGGGGGTGCGGCAGGCGGAGCATCCAGCAGTGGCACCAGTAGTAGCAGTACCGAGGGTGCCACGGGGGGCCAGGAGCAGGCGTCTGGTTCTTAACGTCATCACCATCACACACACGCCGGAATGACCCCAGCACCTCGGGCGGCTCAGTGGGGCTACAGAGGGCCTGGCAGGGGTCTAGCTGGGGTATCACAATATCTATAGGCATGTAGAAGGGGTCAAGTGGTATCTATAGATATCTAATTTGTGTTTATAGGCAACTAGAAGGGGTCGTGTAGTGTCTATAGACACCTAGCAGGGTTCTCTTGGTATCTAACAGGGGGCTCCCGGTGCCTATAAATATCTAACAGAAGTCTTTTGGTTTCTATATATATATCTAGCAAAGATCTAATAGTATCTATAGGTGTCTACAATTGGTTTTGAGGTGTCTATATACATCTAACAAGAGTCTTATAATGTCTATAGATATCAACAGTGGGGTCTATTGGTGTCTGGCAGGGAACTGATGGTTTCTATAGGAATCTAGAGAAGGTTCTTTGGTGTGTATAGGCATTTAGAACAGATCTCTTGGTGTCTATTGCCATCTAGCAGGGGTCTTCAGATGTCTATAGATATTTAGTAGGGGTCATTTGGTGTCTATAGATATCTAGAAGGGGTCTTTTGGTGTCTATAGCCATCTAGCAGAGGACTCTTGGTATCTACAGACATCTAGTAGGGATCTCTTGGTATCTATAGGCATCTAGCAGGGTTATGTTGAAGGAGCAACCTGTAGGGTGTGTTGGTGTTAAGGGAACATTCATCAAGGACATGTAACACACGGCCGTCAGGGAGTGTTTTCTATGAGGGTTTTGCTATTTGAGGGGGGAAGAAGGAAGCAGGGAGTAAGATGTAGAGAAGATAGAAAGGAGAGAAGAAGGAGGGATGATTTGGAGATGTAGACAGGATTCAAAAGGTGTAGGATGTCATCATTGACCACCCAATAGGAGTGATCTAGCATTTAGGGACCATTTATCAGAAGAGAGCTACCATAGAGGTGTTTTGCATTGTGGATTAATCTTTACAAGAGGGTAGCTGTGTAAGAAGAATCTGCCAGAGCTATCTTGGAGTGTAAGAAATATCTAGCAGAGGAGTGTTGGAGATAAGTAAGAAGATAGTAATGGCATAGCGATACCAGCTGAATTGTCATGTGAGCTGGTGTGTAGTTTGATACTGTACAGTTAAGGAACATTTTCCTTCAGAGGTTCCTTGTGAAGGTATATCGATGGATGTATACAGAAATGATTTTGTAGCTTCAAATGAGTTTAACTATAAGGGGTGTAAGTGAGAATACCTCGGACATGAATGATTGTGTTGCTCTCGGTGGAGTAAATGTATCATAGAAGACTGTTTCTCGGACTGACCCACCTCTCGTAACTGACGACAGGTGGACCTTAGCCTACGGCCTGCTTTCTCTCAGTAGGATTTCTGCCTTCTTGAGAAATCTGCTGGTTCACTTGGCTGTGTGCATCATTTCATGTCATTGCAGAACTTGCAGCATGACCAAACTTACTTAAGGCCGAGTTACACAAGCGTTTCTTCCGGCAACCATTCCTCCACACCTCTGGTCTGGAAGCTTCTAAATTCAAGTTGGGTAAGACTTCAGCCAACTATATTAATCTATCTGTGGTCTACACTGTAAAAATGTACACTATGTTCTAACAAAAATGGTAAACATAAATAGTGTTTTAAAGGTTTATATGATCTTACTTGAATAGATAAACCGAAGGACACTGTTTATGTGTATAATTTTTTATACAATAATGTGTTCAAATTATTACAGTGTAGTTACCAACGTGCATGCAGAAAGACTTATGAAATTTTGCTAGGATAAAGTTACCGAACGAAAGTGACCGGAAGAAGCGCTCGTGTGACTTGAGCTTATCTTAGTGTTCAAGAGTAGTATTGATGCCATGTTGTACTGTTTAATGAATACCTTTTTTTTCATTTGATAAGCGTTAGTGGTTTTCTAGAAATGCGCTGTGAAATTACTGTATACAAATGGAAAATTAATTGTATCGTAAATAAGTGAAATTAATACATGTAGCCTACTGTACAATATGTGCAAGCCATATTTTCCAGCGAATGACCTTAGACATCTTTTGTAATTAAAAGGCAAGCAGAAAAGCATGTGACATCTTTTCATAGTGAGCTTTACATGCGATTTGTACTTCCTATTATTTTCTTCTGTAGACTGGGGAGCAAGGCAGTCTATCTCTACATAGTGAAGTGTGTATAGACTATAGTACTATATATTTCTGATATGTAAACACCAATTCACATATAATGAGTGTTAATGTAATGGCCGCCAAAATAAGTCGAGAGTTTGGAGAGATACTGTTGCGAGTGTCAGCATCCCAGGTCTTGTTACCATTTCCTTAAGATGAGCATTTCGATTTTCTGTAATATTTATCATGGGCTTCACAAATATAATAAATAATATACTGTACGATCAAAAGAATTATTGGGATTTTTAAGCAATAATAAATAATATACGAACTAAAGAATAATAGGGATTTATATATATACGTTAGCAATGATAAATAATATACGAACAGAAGAATAATAGGGATTTATATATATACGTTAGCAATGATAAATAATATACGAACAGAAGAATAATAGGGATTTATATATATACGTTAGCAATGATAAATAATATACGAACAGAAGAATAATAGGGATTTATATATATACGTTAGCAATGATAAATAATATACGAACAGAAGAATAATAGGGATTTATATATATACGTTAGCAATGATAAATAATATACGAACAGAAGAATAATAGGGATTTATATATATACGTTAGCAATGATAAATAATATACGAACAGAAGAATAATAGGGATTTATATATATACGTTAGCAATGATAAATAATATACGAACAGAAGAATAATAGGGATTTATATATATACGTTAGCAATGATAAATAATATACGAACAGAAGAATAATAGGGATTTATATATATACGTTAGCAATGATAAATAATATACGAACAGAAGAATAATAGGGATTTATATATACGTTAGCAATGATAAATAATATACGAACAGAAGAATAATAGGGATTTTTATATATACGTTAGCAATGATAAATAATATACGAATAGAAGAATAATTGGGTTTTTTTTATAAATACGTTAGCCGTGTGTCCCGCATAAGCAAGATGACCCACAAAAGCACAATATTCTAAGAGAAATATAACAAAATGAACAGATTTAAGGAGATTCACTCATGACCAGTCCACGTTACATATGTTTATCATCATTTGGCAGCTCCATCATTTTCAACCTTATTTTCAAGTCTTATTGAGCTATTAAATATTTAAGGGGAGATTTCCACTTGAGGAAATCATTTCTTGACCCCTTTCTCCCTCATGTTTAGCCCCATTTCTTTTGAGATTTTAAGACGTTCGCCCCATTAGTTTGGCGATTTTAAGAACTTTTGCCCCATTTCTGTCAATTTTAAGACTTTTCGTTTCATTTAGGTGTCAATTTATTCCTGGCGAGCGATAGCGAGCCTGTAATTTAAGAGGAACCGACTTTGGCCGGGACATTTTTCTACCAAAAAATTTACAAATTTAATTTGAAAGGGGCTCAAGGGGGTGTAATTTTAAGCTTGATGGAGGTCTAAGGAACAAATTAAAAACCTCTTAACACTTCAGTAGTTACATCTTCCACAATAATACCAATAATATAACTTAATGCAGGTTTAAGCATGAGAAAGCGAGCAACAATGTGTAAAGTGCATCCATCAAGAGTTCTACATGTTATGTTAGGCTTTTTAATATAACTTAAGTTCAGCGATGGCAAGCAAAATCTACAGACTTAACTTATCAACGGGTTTGGTGAATTTTGTTCTTGCGTTTGCTTTACTACGTTAAGTAAAACAACGGCAAATAAAATCTACTGATTTAACCTATCCCTTGGTTTGTTCAATTTTGTTCTTGAGTTCACTTTTTAACCCATACAGTACCGGTGACGTCCTTTTCATTATATTCTGGCAACTATTACACAATTTCATTCAGCTTAGGAAGGATATCTACCAATTTTAAGGCTACAGATTATATAGTTAGCACAATATTTCACTACAAAAACTTCCGAATATCTGAGGAATCTTGATGGGAACTTTGGAATTTACCATCAGTTGAAAAGAAACAGGGTATAGTATAACGAAAGGGGTTAAGAAACAGGGTATAGTATAACGAAAGGGGTTAAGAAACAGGGTATAGTATAACGAAAGGGGTTAAGAAACAGGGTATAGTATAACGAAAGGGGTTAAGAAACAGGGTATAGTATAACGAAAGGGGTTAAGAAACAGGGTATAGTATAACGAAAGGGGTTAAGAAACAGGGTATAGTATAACGAAAGGGGTTAAGAAACAGGGTATAGTATAACGAAAGGGGTTAAGAAACAGGGTATAGTATAACGAAAGGGGTTAAGAAACAGGGTATAGTATAACGAAAGGGGTTAAGAAACAGGGTATAGTATAACGAAAGGGGTTAAGAAACAGGGTATAGTATAACGAAAGGGGTTAAGAAACAGGGTATAGTATAACGAAAGGGGTTAAGAAACAGGGTATAGTATAACGAAAGGGGTTAAGAAACAGGGTATAGTATAACGAAAGGGGTTAAGAAACAGGGTATAGTATAACGAAAGGGGTTAAGAAACAGGGTATAGTATAACGAAAGGGGTTAAGAAACAGGGTATAGTATAACGAAAGGGGTTAAGAAACAGGTATAGTATAACGAAAGGGGTTAAGAAACAGGGTATAGTATAACGAAAGGGGTTAAGAAACAGGGTATAGTATAACGAAAGGGTTAAGAAACAGGGTATAGTATAACGAAAGGGGTTAAGAAACAGGGTATAGTATAACGAAAGGGGTTAAGAAACAGGGTATAGTATAACGAAAGGGGTTAAGAAACAGGGTATAGTATAACGAAAGGGGTTAAGAAACAGGTATAGTATAACGAAAGGGTTAAGAACAGGGTATAGTATAACGAAAGGGGTTAAGAAACAGGGTATAGTATAACGAAAGGGGTTAAGAAACAGGGTATAGTATAACGAAAGGGGTTAAGAAACAGGGTATAGTATAACGAAAGGGGTTAAGAAACAGGGTATAGTATAACGAAAGGGGTTAAGAAACAGGGTATAGTATAACGAAAGGGGTTAAGAAACAGGGTATAGTATAACGAAAGGGGTTAAGAAACAGGGTATAGTATAACGAAAGGGGTTAAGAAACAGGGTATAGTATAACGAAAGGGGTTAAGAAACAGGGTATAGTATAACGAAAGGGGTTAAGAACAGGGTATAGTATAACGAAAGGGGTTAAGAAACAGGGTATAGTATAACGAAAGGGGTTAAGAAACAGGGTATAGTATAACGAAAGGGGTTAAGAAACAGGGTATAGTATAACGAAAGGGGTTAAGAAACAGGGTATAGTATAACGAAAGGGGTTAAGAAACAGGGTATAGTATAACGAAAGGGGTTAAGAAACAGGGTATAGTATAACGAAAGGGGTTAAGAAACAGGGTATAGTATAACGAAAGGGGTTAAGAAACAGGGTATAGTATAACGAAAGGGGTTAAGTTGTCCAGGAAGTCGTCAGTACTCGCCTTCGGTAAGATTGTGCTCGTGTCATTTTAGTCTGGAGAAAGCTCTATACAGGTCTCCCTCGATTTACGATTGGGTTACGTTCCTGAAAACTCAATCCTAAATAGAAAAATCGTATGGCGAACCCTAAAATTAATGGGGTAAATGGGGATGCGTTCTGGGACCAGCTAAAATCCCTACACAAACACCTAAAAACCCATAATGATAATAATGTAGATCGGGGCATCGGGTAGTGAGGGAGACCTGTGTAATATCAAATATGCATACAAAACACAGAATGACAAGGAGTAGAATTATTTACATGATTTGAATATACAGTACATGGTAAGTCAAATGTCTAGACGTATTTGCTATTTAATATATGCATACAAAACACAGAATGACAAGGAGTAGAATTATTTACATGATTTGAATATACAGTACATGGTAAGTCAAATGTCTAGACGTATTTGCTATTTAATATATGCATACAAAACACAGAATGAAAAGGAGTAGAATTATTTACATGATTTTCATATACAGTACATGGTAAGTCAAATGTCTAGACGTATTTGCTATTTAATATATGCATACAAAACACAGAATGAAAAGAGTAGAATTATTTACATTATTTTCATATACTGTACAGTACATCGTAAGTCAAGGCTCTTAGACGTATATGCTATTTAGAACATCAGGACAAATCTACGTAATAGAAAAGTGAAGCCCCTTTTCCCTGTGATGAGACTTAAGGGGGGTGACCTGCTTTTTTCTCTCTTTCTCTGGCTTGTATCCATTCAGCCTACTGTTTTAAGACATTTATCCCCTTCCAGGTGTCAATTTCTTCCTGGAGAGCGATAGCGAACCAGCTTTTTATGTAGAAATCCGGCTTTGCCGGAGACGTTTTTCTATACAAAAATGTACAAATTTAGCCAGCTGTCAAACACATTTATAAACATATGTTGGCTCGCTATCGCTCGCCAGCAAAAAATCGACACCTGGATAGGGGATAAATGTCTTAAAACAGTAAGTTGAATGGGGCCGAATGGATACAACCCAGAGAGAGGGAGAGAGATAGAGACAAAAACCGAGGTGGGCCCCCTCAACCTATCACACACCATACTGCAGAGGAGGTGCAGCAAATACAAACACAACTCTTCACAGGGATCACTTATGAGGAGATTTCCACTTGAGGGATTTTTTTCTCGACCCCTTTCTCCCTTATTTTTAGCCCCATTGACTTCAAGGTTTTAAGACGTTCGCCCTAATAGTTTGGCAATTTTAAGAACTTTCACCCCATTTCTGTCAATTAAAAGATCTTTCATGCCATTTAGGTGTCGACTTTTTCCTAGCGATCTATAGCGAGCCTGTAATTTAAGAGGAACTGGCCTTTGGCCGGGAAATTTTTCTACCGAAAAATGTACAAATTTATCTTGAAAGGGGGTCAAATTTATCATGAAAGGGGGTCTACGGGGTGTAATTTTAAACTTGATGGAGGTCTAGCGAACAAACTAAAAACCTCCCCTTAAACTGTTTGGTTTATATCAACAGTCTTTCTATCAAGGACGTGGTAACAACACCTGTCTCAAACATTCAAGAAAAACAATGTCATATCTATAATTTAACAAGCGACTTATTTTGGCCAAGTAAACGTGAATACAACAACAAACTAACTGATAAAGGAAAGAATAAAGTTTTGTTTGATGAAATTGTTTTACTTGTGGACCTACAGTTTGAAACATCTATCTGTATACTCAGGCACATTCCCCATGTTAATTGTTTTTTTTTTATTTTAGCTGAAACGTAAATAAGTACCATTAGCGGAGGAGTTGAGAGTGGCTGAAATGCTTATAAAAAGGTAGATTGATAAACTCTTGCAATCAGATTACTCCATTGTTTTAGTTTAGCTACTTCCAGATGACTTTATTCAGTGTTGAGCGGTACTTGAAAAGTAGACAGAATGGATAAAAACGCCATTTGAGGAGGAGCATTTTACTGACAACGTTTCGCAGGTAGCTTCTTCGGGTCACTAACAAATATTTGGAAGGACCTGTCACAGTTGCATGGTTAACAAATAAGATAGTATGTAACCCTTTTATTCCTAGAGATTCTTCCTATGCCGAGTAAAGTATGCTGGTGGTAGCTAAAATAGACTTCATCTTATCAATAGGGTTAATGGCATGAGGATAGATATCGAAAAACTGGGTGTTGAAGAGCATAGCCTACATATATACAATCATACACGAAAGGGAGATATAGCATAAATTTGGTAGCTCGGTTGTCTGGAAGCAAGGAGAGGGACAGAAGAATTAGTAGGTGGTGAGGAAGGGAACTGTAGTAATGAGAGAGTAAAAAATTCAGTTTCATTTTATGTACAGAAAAACAAGTACATACAATTTTCTAACAGAGAGAATATTTCTGACTATCACATCATTTTTAATTATGTAAATATTCCCACCTCCTCTAATATTGATATCCTTGGTGTAACATTGAATGCCAGCCTGAGCTGGACACCTCATGTTAGATCCACTGCTAAAAATGCCTCTAAGGAAATGGGTCTTCTATGCAGAGTTCGAGAATTCTTTACAGACGAGCAGTTAGCCATTATATACAAAAGTCATGTTCGTTCTCAGATGGAATACTGTTCACCCTTGTGGATTGGATGTGGAGTGGTTGCATTGAGGCAGTTGGACAAAAATAAAAATAAAGCAATTAGATTTATCAATAACCCTGTAATCACGCAGGATCTTCCTCCTTTATTCATACGAAGAGATGTTGCATCCCTTGTATTACTCTACAGATATTTTCATGGTAAATATTCTGAGGAACTTGCTTCAATTGTACAACTACTCTCTCTGCATCTTTCTCCGCAGAACTAGGACAGCTGGAAATGACCATGAATTCAATCTCTCTCCTCCACAATATAGAACTACCCCCAGGGGATAAGGGGGCCTTCATCTAATGGTGGAGGAAAAAAAATATGCCTCGCGCATCCTACTGCGTGTCGTACAAGGCGACTAATAGGTGGGATGGCGATAGACTTGTGGACCAACAGCCATTACTATGCAATAAAGTCTTTATCTTAGCATTGTCTTGGTATGGCACTGCTGAGGCTGGAAGGGTGCGGATAGGTGCCGCAGGGGACTGAATCTTACCTGGGCGCTGTTTGGCATCACACCTGTGTCAGCAACAGTGTTTGCATGTTGGGGCAGGACTTTATTGTTCTATAATCCAATTGCCTAATATACAGTAGAGTCTTGTTATGGTGCTGTCTTTTTGTAACACTGTTAAGGCTGGTGTGGTTGCAGATACTGCAGGTGCAAGTGCTGCAGGGGTACTCTGTTGAGTCTTGCTGAGGCATGGTTAGCATTATACCAACATCAGCCACAGTGATGACTTGGTGGGGCAGTGTTGTGGTGGGACTTTATTGTACTACAGTACACTCCAACACTGAAAGGCAACCCCGTCTGAGCCGTTACAATGCATGTAATGGAAAAATGACGTTAAATCATTGTATGTATGTATGTATATATCAAAATAAATTTATCCCCAGAACTTCTACTCTCTGGAATTTACTTCCTTGGAGTTGCTTTCCACAAATTTACAACCCACAACAATTGTTACAAACAATTTATGAACGGAGGATGCCTTTAGGCACATGGACCTTTTTTGTTATGTCTTTGTTTTTCCTTCCTCTAATTATCATCTCTTAAAAAAACAAAGAGGATTCTGCCGAATTGTCTTGCCCCGTCGGGGAAGCGAACCCTGATCTTTTCAGTTGTGAACTGAACATCCCAATACACCACAGGACACCCGCATGAATGAGCATGAAAGTGTGGATGGGCTATAGAAGGGTAGGCTGTAGAAGACATAGGGTAACTATTCATCTATTCCTTTTGATCATACCCGGCACATCATGCTACCGAGAACAATGCTCTGTGGGTCCACTCAATAAAGTCAACTGAATTGGACTATGATATATAGAAATATACCATTTATTGTATGAAATTGGGGTAAGGAGTACCTATAATATCTAGAATTTTAGGACGAGTGGCAATAGGTATAGTCACAATCCATAATAGACCTACACCCATTGAAATTTGTACCGAACTCAAACAAAAAAAGTCATTATCACAAAATATCCCAAATGACTCAGAGGTTTTCCATTAAATGTTCAAACAAGCATTGCTAAGCACCAAAGGCCTTCGTCAAATGATGTCAATTACCCAGCCCTTCTTCCTCTCTTTCCCCCCACCCCCACCCCTACACACCCTTAAAAACTCTTTTGGCTGATTCAGTCCAACAAGGAAAAGACGACGAAAAAGAACAACAACAACGGCAACAAGAGTGAAACAAGCAGTAAGGAGTCTCGCGTCGGTTCCCAACATATTAATCTTCAAACTATCTATCTATCTATTGCCTGATGCCGTGATTCCCAAAGGGGTGGCCACGAACGAACCGCCCCCATGCACCTCTGTCCCCAGTCAGTCGACACCCCTCCTCCCAACCAGCACCGCCTTCATTCATATACTTCCTCACTCCATCCTTCCACCTCTCCCTCGGTGCACCTTTCCCTCTCTGTCCTTCCACCTCGCTCTCGTACACCCTCTTAGTCAATCTCTCGCTTTCTATACGTTCCATATGGCCGAACCATCTCAAGTTGTTCCTTTTCACACTTTCCAGCACATCTACCTCCACACCACACCTCCTTCTTACTTCCTCATTCGTCTGTCTATCCCTCCATGTAACTCCGCACGCACTTCTATCTATCTATCTATCTATCTATTGCCTGACGCCGTGATCCCCGAAGGGGTGGCCATGAACGAACCGCCCCCATGCACCTCTGTTCCCAGTCAGTCGATGCCCCTCCCCCCAACCAGCACCGCCCTCGTTCATGTACTTCCTCACTCCATCCTTCCACCTCATATTCGGTCTACCTCTCCCTCTCCGTCCCTCCACCTCGCTCTCGTACACCCTCTTAGTCATTCTCTCGCTTTCCATACGTTCCATATGGCCGAACCATCTCAAGTTGTTCCTTTTCACACTTTCCAGCACATCTACCTCCACACCACACCTCCTTCTTACTTCCTCATTAGTCTGTCTATCCCTCCATATGTAACTCCGCACACACTCCTTAAGTAATTCATTTCCACTGCTCTCACTCTTGGTTTGAGTCTCTCAACCAACGTCCATGCTTCGCTTCCGTAAGTCAGTGTCGGGATTACCACACTGTCATGCAAGGACTTCTTCACTTCCATACTGACCACCCTATTTCTTGTTACTGCTTTTAGCATTCCTACAACCCTCTTCCCCTGTTGTACCCTCTGCCGCACTTCTTCATCCATAGTCCCATCTTTACTCAACACACTGCCCAGATACTTAAAAGAGTTGACAATCTCCATAGCCTGACTGTTCAGCTTCACCTCACACTCTGTGACTTCACTCCTTTCGAAGACCATAACCTTGCTCTTCCCCGCATTTACCTTCAAATTCCGTTTTTCGCACACTGTTTCAAACTCATTTACCAGACCCTGCAACTCCCATTCATTGTCGCTCATCAGAACTGTATCATCCGCAAACAGCAGTATAGGCATCTTCAAACTACTGTAGGCCTATATACAGGTATATGTAAATCTGAGAAACGATAATTAAATCCTATCACTCATTCTCAGCATTTGTTCCAAGTACCTGTTTTTGCAAACTGTACTCTACATGTGACATACTGCTCGGAAAAGAGTGCTCTGTGGGTTCCTTAATGATAAGAACTGATGTGCGGTATGATGTATTCTTTATTCAACATTCAGTACGAGCCCCAACATGCTGTGGTACATAAATTGTTATTGAAAGGGTGTGGTTGTATTTTACCGAACCTGCGTGCACTTCACAGGTAGGCCTACCACCACGGGTTTATTCTCGTAAAATCCATAGGAAAGAAACACGATATTAGATGTTTCCACTACTATTAGAAGGCCAGAACATGTTTTAGCTTTGTGTTGGATGTGTGGAATCTTAAAAAAGCACTATTAAGTCCGTGGTAGTACCTGTGAAGTGCGCGCAGCTTCAGTGTAAGTGCACCGGGAGTGTTGGTGAGTGTTGCTATGTTCCTTCCATGTTAACATTATGTGCGAGACTGCTGTGACGAAGAGATTACATCTTAGTTACTGCTAGAAAATAAGCTTTCTTTTACCTCACTTCAAAGAAAATGGTATATTTTTTATGGCTAGCTAAAACCTGAGGAATACATATACCTTTCCTCAGCAACCACGTTATGAGTGTTGGAAATTTGAGGCTTGTACTGAAGGGTGAATAAAGATTAAAGAATTAAATTATCTATCTCTCTCTCTCTCTCTCTCTCTCACACACACACACGTTTATGCATACGGATTATCTGAGATCTAGTTAAGTTCCCGAATATAAAGATTATCCTACCCTTTATTTAACGTAAACCAAAAATAAGAGCCATATGCATATGCAATTATATCCCGTCCCTGAGAGCTCCCGTTGTCATAGTAACGGTGACATGAATCAAAGCCGGTGGACTCACCTACTCTGATGGACAGCTAGCCTGCCTCTATTATGGGTTCAAGACCATGCGATCTGACCCACCGACCTCGACCTCATAGCCGAGACACGTCCTCCCCATGGCAGTGAAGACAATGTTTACCCTATTGATATCTGGTGGTCATTCCTAAGCTGAATAAAGTTAGGTTTTAATAAACCATTAACCCGTCCAGCCCCGGCTAGTTTTGTAACGTTTGTTCACCAGAACCCGGCCGGTTTTAAAAAAATGGTTTTATTCCAGAAACAATAGCGAATGGGTTAGGAATGAAGGAAAAACCACGAAAAACCGCTCAAAAAGCTTAAACAATGGTCCTACAGAGCCCCCGAAAACGTATTTTACAGGAGTAAAAAATTGAAGGCAATTATCCCAAAAAAACAGGTTATTGCGCGCTCACGCGCACGCACGTGGACTTTGAGAGTTTTCAACCATCGGCAGGGTTGCGTGGGATACGTACACAGTTTCCATACAAATCTGAGCCCTCTTGAGTGGCTACACCTGAGGTTACGGTCGGCGCAATTAGGGTGACGCGCCAGGCGCGTCTCTGGGGCTGTGCGTTACATACATCGCCGACGCGTCAGGCGCGTCGCTGGGGCTGTACGGGTTAAGATTCCTGATCAACCACCAATGCCAGGATATAGCCTACTGTATATACAGAACTGATAAACTGATAGCCTTGCAGATACAGTATATCACTCAAATGAGCAGTGTGAAAGGAGCTACCTGATGGCAGCTGTGCTATTATCAGGCGGAATGACACAAGTAAACATGGAGAAGAAACTGTTTTAAAAGCCTCTCTGTGTATCAAACATTTATAGGATTAATATATGGAGACGAAACTTACGGAAATTGATCATATTTCTCATTACTGAAATATAATTGGTAGCCTATTCAAGTTTTCATATGAAGATTAATATAATTTTGCTAACGATAGACGACTTTATTAAACTTTAATCAGATTTCTAGGAAGCAAGGGGGTGTAATTTTCGCAATTAACCCATTTACTCTAAGGGGTTCTTCCTAATTTTTTATATCCCCTTCAGTATACGATGAAGCAACATATGTTGTATTCTGGTTAACATTAGACGATTTTTTTCAGTTTAGCAAGCACCTCTAGGGATTGATTGAGGTATAAACTATCTCAGTTAACCCTGTAACTCCCACAGATCATCCCTACGCCCAATACATTCGCATAATCATTATGTTAGTCAGAACAATATGAAGAAAAGCCTCATAATACTGAAGGGGTTAAAGTTGTTTGGAGGTAGCGAGATTTCTTTAAGTTGTTTAATTGATTGGGATAAATACATTTGAAGATGGGATTACAAAACAGAAATACAAATTGAGCATAATATATCTCATATCAGTCTAAACTCTAAACTGTCTATCTATCTATCTACTGAATGGCGCTGGGTGGCCACGAAAGAAACGTTCCCATTCATTTATGTCCCCAGTCAGTCGACGCCCCTCTTCCCATCCAGCACTGCTTTCGCTCATATACGGTACTTCTTAACTCCATCCTTCCACCTCTCATTCGGTCTACTTCTCCCTCTCTGTCTGTCTAAAATGTGTGTATTATAAATGTTAAAGTGATTCTCATATACTCTTTTATATATATGCTGTCATTATTTGTTGTTCCCTATGACCTCGATTCACCAGTATGAAGAACAGAACACAAATCTACTGTAGTAGTATAGTAACATGCAATCTACTGTAGTAGTATAGTAACATGCAATCTACTGTAGTAGTATAGTAACATGCAATCTACTGTAGTAGTATAGTAACATGCAATCATCTTAAGGGGAGGTTTTTAGTTTGGTCACTAGATATCCTTCAAGCTTAAGATTACACCCCCTTGAGCCCCTTCCAAGATAAATTTGTAAATTTTTCGGTAGAAAAATGTCCCGGCTGAAAGCCGGTTTCTCTTAAATTACAGGCTCGCTATCGCTCGCCAGGATAAAATCGACACCTAAATGGCACGAAAGGTCTTAAAATTGACAGAAATGGGTTGAAAGTTCTTAATATCGTCAAAATAATGGGGCAAACGTCTTAAAATTAGAAAAACAATGAGGCTAAACATGAGGGGGAAAGGAGTCAAGAAAAAAATCCCTCGAGTGGAAATCTCCCCTTAACAAGTCTGTACCCTCCTACTACTTCATCAAGGGCTCTATTTCATAAACCGGAAGCCTACTTTGCTTTGCTTTATTCCCTCATATGTTTACCTTTAGAACTATATCTTCTCAATACAAATACATAATATTACCCTAAGTGTTTATTACATCTCAGGAAATTAATTTATGGTCTAGCGTTTAAAGATTTGTCTTCGAAATTGTTGTATCTGCTCGTACTTGGGATTATTAAACAATACATATAATCTACTAATGCACACCTAATGACAAATATCAATCGATCCTGGTAGCTCTTTTGTCAAAATAATATTTATGATACTAATAATAATATACTGTACTTCATCATACACCTTTTCTGGGTCATAAGATCATACGCGAATATGCTTTTAACGTCTGAAATATATAATTGTATTTTACTGAACAATACATTTCACCCGTTAAGTAGTTCATCCAGCTATGAAGGCATACACGAAAAAACAACAGAATCCCACGTAAATTGCATAAACGAAAAACAAGAGAATCCCACGCAAATATTCCGAGTGATGGTATAATCAAAGACAGAGCCACGAAGAAAGGAAGACACGCAAGGCTAATTAAAATCTATGAGGGTAAACTGCGGTGGTCCCGGTATGCCCTTGACAGTTTGTGCAGCCAGTGACGCAGTGTATCTTGGGGGAGAGTTATACAGGCATCTACAGGTAGAGTTATAGTTACCTTGTTTTGATGACCAGACAACTCAACCACTACACCATTTCAACCAGATCTCAGCAAGTACTAATTCAACCAACAGGCTGTGAAGTATACTCACCTTAATACCAACCTACCTATGTTTGTTTATACAGACTAGCAATCGACGTTGGCTGAATGCCAGCTGCCCACAGTGGGATTCGAATTCTGGCGAACGATTCGCAATCGATAACATTAACCACTACACCACTTAGTTTAGCCCAATTCTAGAGCACCATATAGGGTTATAAGGGTCCTCTCTAAGGGTCCTAAGATAGATGAAGGTGTTAGGCAAGAACAAATAGGGATTTAGGGAAGAAGGGGTCTGCCTCGTATGGGGCAATTGGCCTTCGTGATATCCCATTCTTAGAACACCTAGTAACACAATGGGTTCTCCCCAATAAGTAGTTTCGACCCACCATGATTAATCTCGCTGAGGACCACTACTCATAGATACATAGCGTAGTTCTGCCGATAACCCTTTTGGTACCAGCAACGTCTGTTATTTTGTATGCTATTTATATTTAGGCGATTGTATGCAGCTTAGGAAGGATTTGTGGTAGTTACAAGGGTTGGTCGAGTTATTCTGCTGTCTTTTTATTGCTAGACATATTTCCTAAACTAAACAAAGTCATCTAACAGTAGCCAGAACACCACAATAAGGACGTCACCAGTACTGTACGGGTTAGGGCCCTCGTAGGCAACCACCTTGGCTTTAACACTTCTCCTCTCCCCACTGGTTATACTCCTAAAGGAATCATCTATCTCCTGTAGATCACATTATTTGAAAGTCTTAATCTCAACTCTACTATGTATTTCTTCTTCCTCTATTGTTTCATATTCACACATATACATGCTCTCTTCCTCTTCTCTCTCTTACCACCACCACCATCTCCTTCTCGCAGGATGGGGAGCGCTGCTCAATAAACTCGCCCCTCTGGGCAATAACATCAGTCCTTCTTTTCCTCAATATAAGCTTAAGAAAGGAACTGTGTCTACTTCATATTGTGGTATTATTCCCACATGACACACTATATGAAATACTTGCATTCTATCTCTTTACGTCGCTCTCAAAAACAAGCCCCAAACACAATGAGTAAAATTGCCTTGAAGATAAGACACCGTCGGAAGCATAGTATAGGTTGAACGAATGACAAAGTAATCCAAAAGGGCACAAATAATTTGTTAATAGATTTTTAAAGTGACAAATAATAACGCAGCAATATTAACTTTAGAATACGCATTATATTTAAAACATACAATAAATGACCAACAACATACAGTATACACTATAATAAGTATAAAGTTTGGTAAGGGGTGACTAAAATGGAGGACACAGTAACTAAATCTAAAGAGTGTCGTAATTCTCCCGACAGACGGACTGTTGTAGCCAGTTAGTTTATCACTCCACAACAACTACTTAGAGTGGGCACAGAATATTCTTAAGGGAAGCTTTGTAATTTGCTCCCTAGACCTCCATTAAGCTTGAAAAAATACCCCCAAGAACCCCCCTCGAGATAAATTTGTAAATTTTTCGGTAGAAATATGTCTCGGCCGAAGGCTTAAAATACAGGCTCGCTATCTCTTGCAAGGAAAACTAAATCGACACATAAATGGCACAAGAGGAATTGAAATTGACAAAGAAATGGGTCGAAAGATCTTAAAATCGCCAAACTAATGGAGCAAACATCTTAAAATGTTAAAGTTAATGGGGCTAAACATGAGGGAGAACGGGGTCCAGCAAAAACAAACCTCGCCTTAAGCACTAATTTGTGTCATGGCCCTTTAGGATACGGGTAAAAAAAGCAGGGGATCTTCCTTAAATTTAATATAGATATAACTATACAAAATATATTCGTTGATGGAATTATATTCAAAGTCAACAAACCACATACCAAAATGAATACATATTTAATTATATGGGAAAATATGACTAAACCAGCCTGTTATATGGGGAATTTATTAATGGGATAATTAGTTTTAATGTGATTCTAATACAGATAACCCCCCAAATTAAATTAACCCCTTCTGTACCGGTGATGTACTTTTCATTATATTCTTGCTACTGTTAGACTATTTTGTTCAGCATAGGAGGACGTCTACCCATTCAAAGGGGGTTCTGA
This sequence comes from Paralithodes platypus, assembly GCA_032716605.1. Classification (NCBI taxonomy): domain Eukaryota; kingdom Metazoa; phylum Arthropoda; class Malacostraca; order Decapoda; family Lithodidae; genus Paralithodes; species Paralithodes platypus. Next base: position 13,799,442 of record CM064519.1, on the reverse strand, counting down.
AGCTGCCTCGCTCCAGTGCTTCACTGTCTCACCTGCTAGACTCGGACCCTCACTCTCAGAACGCCACCTATTGAGAAATGAACTCGCTAGGCATTGTGCCCCTGTAGGCTATTTTGAATATGGGAATATTCATACAGTGCTATTTAATCAGGGAACAATGAGGGTATTTTGTTGGCGTTTCGGTGGGCTTTGTGGTAATGCACCGATACTAGGTACAGCACAAATTCCATCCCAATAATATTTTCCCGTTGACATATCGGGATTTGAACCCGGGTCCATTGAATTACCAGTCCAGTGGCAAGACAACTCCACCACACCTCCCCTATAGGTCCCCTATATGGGTCCTGTATGGTGGTGGAGTTTGTGTGATGGTTAGTGAAGGCCACACACAACAACGCCTTAACGGGAGATATGGATCTTATTTGTCCATGTATTTATCTATATATTATTTTCTTTAGTTTCCTCTCAAGACTTTAATCAAGCTAAACAAATATTCTCAAGAGCTTCCATCCAAATAAACATATATCGACCAAAGGCCGGTCTCTCCTAAATTACAGGCTCGCTATCGCTCGTCAGGAAAAAAATCGACACCTAAATAGCACAAAAGGTCCTAAAGTCGCCAATCTAATGGAGCAACCGTTTTTAAATATCCAAACTAATGGGGCTAAACATGAGAAAGACGGAGGTCCATCAAACAACCAAAGCTCCCCTTAACCTTCCTCTCCTTAAACCTAATAATTGAGAGTTGTGTCGGATCCACTCCTACCACTGTCTTTAAACACTTGACCTCACGACTAGGCCTCTTTTACTTTTATTCGGGCTAACATTTTACGAATTTATGGAGTTTTGCGGGGGATCTGATAATTAGAGCTACTCCCTAAGTTGTGCAAAATCGGATAATGCTAGCCTGGATACAGTGAAAAAATACGTCATCAATTAAACATTAGGTAGGGGCTATGAGATGGAGGCAATTTCACACGAGCGCTTTTTTTCGGCAATATATAAGCGTTAACTTGATTCTGGCAATATTTATGAACATTTTGACGCTAGTGTCAGCAGCTAGACTGATGGTGAATGATTTTAGGTGACAGAATTATAATAAATGCATATTTCGGAATCTATCAGACCATTGTTGCAAAAGAAAGTTGCTAGAGAAAGCTCTCGTGTGAATGAGCTGATAACCCGAGTCACGAGCTGCCATTTAACTACTAAAAAACAACATTAACTCTCATTTATACCTACCATCAAGAACACCGGTTGCCATTAAACTCACATTAACCTTAACAATAATACTAAACAAATCATCTATCCGACTATCCCCTCAGGTCAGGTCAGGTGAAGGTATTGAGGGATAAGCCTTTTTACAACGGCACCTCGTAGCCATTTCCTACTTTTCCTACATGTTTTACTGAAGAGTGTAGAGAGGGGAGAATGGGTGTTGGAGAGAGAGAGGATTAAGCTGTTGGAGTGGCTTTGTTATGTGTGTTATTAGTCTGTATATACCCTACCCTAGACCTTGAGAAAATATAAAAGAGGATTTACGACTCAATTTGCGGGCAGTGTAAATGTGAGGTGGAGCAATTGTTAAGGGGGGATGGGCTGGTTTTCTGGGCCCTCTTCTCCCTCATGTCTAGGCCCATTAGTTTTCAGATTTTAAGACGTTCGGCCCATTAGTTTGGCGAGTTGATGACTTTACGCCCCATTTCTTTGTCAATATTAAGACCTTTCGTGCCATTTAGGCGTCGATTCTTTCCTGGCGAGCGATAGCAAGCCTGTAATTTTGGAGGAATCGGTCTTCGGCCGGGCCATTTTTTTATTAAAAAATGTAGATTTATCTTGGGAGGGTCTTGGGCTGGTGTTATTGTAAGCTTGATGGAGGTCTAGGGAGGTAAATACAAAACATTATCAAAAACAAAGTAGTAAAAAAGATACATAAATGAGAAAATAAATACGCCCATCCCCCCATAATTTAAGTGACCTATTCTTTACCCGGTCCATGGTTTAAGTGCAGAGCTGCCTCATAATGTTCATAGCCTCGCCCATCTCACTGCAGCTTCACCCTTCCTACTAGACACACACACAGCCACATCCTCTCCCTCCTCGGCACATCTTGGGGAATCGTCAGTTATAATCGTGTCAGCTATGGTGTCGTAAAATAAGTGATACTAACGAGTGACGTATACATATTTTGTTCTCTGGTGAGTTATAATCATTCAAGCTACGGCGGCGTAAATGGATTCGTACTAACGAGTGCTTATATATTAGTCTACTTCTTTGTGACAAAACTAATCATAGCTGTTTTGGGGTATTTGGGAAAATATGTGAAGTACCGATTACCTGATCACCATCCTGACTATAGAAACATAATATGTCTTCTTTCTAATTAGTGTGAACGTACACTAGTGGGATAGCTGATTTAGCATATTTTAGCAACCACATCAAGAACGTGTAACGTACCTTTACTTGTGAATTACAGTGTTGAAAGAAAACGACAAGATATATAAGTTGGTTTCGATTGAGGACACCAAGGAAAAGGAATCGAAGTGGAAGCTAAGGAGAAAAGCTAAGAAAGGAAAGATACATTGTAGAAAAGAGAAAGCGAGATTGAAAGAAAAAGAAAACATAAAAAGACAGTTTGTAAAAAAAAAAAAAAAAAAGTGACAATAAGAAACGGATATATCGTAGCTAAGAAAAAAATACGTTACAGATACGAAGGAAGAAAGATAGCTAGTTTAATAGTAGTAGTAGTATTTTCAAGGGTTCACGAGCTATAATACATAAAATAAAGCTTGTCTGCAAGTTTAATAATATTCTCAAGGTTTCCCGGAAGATAGTAACGAAGATTAAGAAAGGCTGTCTGCAACATTAATAATAATCTCAAGGGTTCACGTTTCCTGGTAAGATGGGGCGTCAGTCATGTGTGGGTGTAGTGATGCTAGTGGTGGTGTTGTTGTTATGGTGTGTTTATGGTATTAGTGCTGACTCCTCCTCCTCCTCCACCACCCTCCCTGATGCTGAGGAGGCTTGGGCTGAGCTGCGGACGGCTGTGAACATCGCCCAGGCCACCCTACAGTACCAAACCAGACTCTTGAATCACCTCCTCAACAACACCAGGGATATCAAGACCTTCTGCTCGCAAGGTGATTAACGTGAGAGAGAGAGAGCGTGTGTGTGAGTGCAAGTTTTTTTTTTTTTTTTTTTTTACGTGGATGAGGGAGATAAAAGGCAAAACTGCCTGTGACGAGTGCCTCCCCAAGAGTTAAGAGAGGGACAGGGCCAAAATCAATTAAGGAACATTCGAGCCAAAATGTCTGGACACACAGAGTTTGAAACAAGTTAAGTCATAGGATGAGGGAAAGATGGATTCAGGGAGAGAGTTCCAGACCTCAGCTGTTGAATAGAAGAAAGATTAGGAGTAACGTTTCACTCTGGAGTTGGAGAGTTGTACAGAGTAGGGGTGGGATTGTGTAGCGATAGAATAGCGAGAGATGCAACATTTCGGCAAAGAGTGAGAGATTGCAGAGTCGGTGAGTGGACGGGAGTTAATGGTACGAAAGACTTTCCTTTCTGATTTGTCTAGAAATGCTGTGCGAGAGGATCCTCCCCACACACGTGAAGAATTAATACTCAATACCTGTACAAGGATGCACTGTCATCGTATTAACACTTACGCTGCAGGCATATTTCCGCCATATTAGGGCTCATTCAGGCACTCCTGATTGATTAGGTAAGTGTCAATGAAATGAAATGTATTCAGCCGAAAACTAGACTAAAATAGCTTCAAAATGACGCCAGAATGAGCTTCGTAGCTCGCCAGGTTCACCCGCAGCGCTACCATAGACATTCGCTAAAATGAGCCAATTCTCGCTACATTTGCCTTTGGCAGCACTGTATATCTCACGAGACTCAGCTGCCTGGCTGAGAGAAGAACGTGTGGCCTGTTGCACTCCCGCTCCCTTGCACTCTATTTTAAAGGCTTTAAAAGCCTGTAGATTGCTGTAAATTGCTATGCCGTTCGGGAACGTCTCTCGCAGGGAAAGGGTTAAAAATAAAAATAATTTCCTGCTGATACTTTAATAAATTCAAAATAACCATTAAAGTTTAACACTGCTCATTCCTCCCAAGGAGATGGCATCATATTAATTAATCTCAATAGCCTAACTGTCTTGGTGGTATAATTGCTAGTGTTTAAGTCCTGTATATGGTATCACAGGTTCAAATCCGGGAAGGATCACATACTTTCATTCGTTTCATTTGGGAGCGTTTAGTGTTGGGAGTGATATGAATTAAATAAGATTATCAATAAAATTTAAGATCTACTGTTATCAAGATGATTTTTTATCCTATTAACTTTAAATATGTTTTCTTTTCATTAATATTGTAGTTAAACTGGCTCGGTGGTGTAGTGGAAAACGTCTAGGTCTTCCACCTGGGAGACCCAAGTTCCGTCTACCGCTCAGGCACGAAGGTTTTTCACATACACTCGTAGCCGGTTCTATTTCCCTTGAGCAAGGCATTGGGTAATCGTCTTTCAGTAATATAGTCTACTATAGTCCAGTAGCCAGATAGACTACTTCCTGATCAGCAAATCTGACAGGAAATGGGTTAGAGATACTAAGATCATACCCGGTGAAGAATGCATCCCCCAACACAAGCTTCTAGTTTGTGATATGTGCCTATAAGCAGAGTTCCTGTTAGAAATAAAGTACATTTGCCAAAAAGGAAATTATGGTTGTTGGAAAAAGAGGAGTACAGAGACAGATTTCACAACATTATGGAAATTGAAAGAAGAATAGGTGCTAGGCTACATGATGTTGATAGCAAATGGAACTTTATAGAACGCAGCCTCCTTCATACCACAGACAAAGTCTGTGGCAAAACAAAGGGGCCACCCAGACATAAGTTCTCTTGGTGGTGGAACAACGATGTCGAAGCTGCAGTCAGAGAGAAGAAGAGATGTTTCAAAGTATGGAAGGAAGGTGGTAGCAAGGAAAGAATACCTTTCCGCCAAACGTAATGCTAGAAGAGAGGTCTACAGAGCAAAGAAAACCATACAGGATAGAATTATAGTAGTTTGCAGCACTAATAATACCAATGGAGTTTATAAATTAGCTAAGAATGTGATGGACTGTAGCCACGACGTCGTGGGTGTAAGATTCAGAAATAATGACAGTGGCATGACTGTTAACTCAGAAAACGAAATTAGAGAGGCATGGAAGGAGCATTATGAAAGACTGCTTAATGTGGAGTTTGAATGGAACAGAGAACAGCTCATCACTGCAGTCCCAGTACAAGACCCTCTGCCTTTGATATAGGGTACGATGCTGTTAAAAGTGGTATATATAAAATAAAGTCCGGGAAAGCCGCTAGTACCTCCGGCAATGTCGCTGAGATGCTAAAAGAAGCTAGAGATATTGGAGTAAAATTGGTCACAGAGCTGATTAATGCATCATAAAGGAGGAAAACATTTCCAATGCATGGCAGAAAAGTGTGATAGTAAATATATACAAAGGCAAGGGGGACTCCTTAGACAGGGGAAATTATAGGGGTTTGAAATGCTCGAACAAGTCATGAAAGTTAGCAAAAGGATTTTTGAATGCATGCTCAGGGAAAGTGATGCCATCAGCTACATGCAGTTTGGATTTATGCTGGGACGTGGCACAACTGATGCTATCTTCATTCTTAGGCAACTGCAAGAGAGGTTCTTAGAGAAAAATGGAGTTATACCTAGTTTTTGTAGATCTGGAGGTCTTTGACCAGGTGCCAAGGGAAGTAATGCAGTGAGAAAGCTCGGAGTAGAAGAGTGGCTAGTGCATGTGATAATGAGAATGTATGAGGAGTTACGGCCAGCAGTTAGTGAATGGGGGACTGAGCGAAGAGTTCCCAGTGAAGGTTGGAGTTCACCAAGGTTCAGTGCTGAACCCATTACAGTTTGTTTTGGTCCTGGAGGCTCTGTCAAGGGTCTTTAGGACAGAACTCCCATGGGAGTTGTTATATGCAGATGATTTAGTTCTTATCGCAGATAGTGCGCAGGAAGCAGAGGCAAAGTTCAAAAGATGCAGGGAGGGTATGGCAAGCAAGGGTCTAAGAGTTAACATAGATAAAACAAAAGTCATGATTAGCAGAGTAGGGCGCGGAACTATGGGAAGAAGCGGCGACTATCCATGCGCAGTATGTGGGAAGAGGGTGGGAAGTAACTCAATTCAATGTTGCGTCTGTAGTGACTGTGTACACAAGAGATGTATTGGAGCTAGAGGACCTTTACAAGAATCATAGACTTTGAATGTGCAGTGTGCAAGGAGAACTTGTGTTAAATGACCCGCCTGTTAGTGTTGATTTCAACAATCTAACGCTGGAGTGTGAATAAATTCTGCAAATACAGTTTCCGCCGGAGGTGGCGCTGAAGCCGACTCCATTGCTAGAGTCAGAAGTGGCTGGGGGAAGTTTAGAGAGCTGTTGCCACTCCTGACCATGTGAGGGCTCCCACTTCACTTTCAAGGGAAGGTGTATACCTCGTGTGTAAGGAGTGCGATGACCTATGCCTCGGAGACATGGCCGGTTAAAGCGGAGGATATCAATAGATGGAACAGAATGAGAAGATAATGGTGAGATGGATATGTGGGGTTAACTTCAGGGATGGTAAAATGCCCCAGAACAAGAAGCCCACCACAGAAGCCACGAGCGAACACCACACAGAAACACCCGGAAGAAAGGTCCACAGAACGAAAGGACCAGCTGACCGAGCCCGCCATTCCAGACAGGCCCAAGCCCGCAGGGCTAAACAGCTCCAGGACACACCCATTTACCTTTTCTAAACTGACCATTTTCCACACCTCACGTACACTAACCCCCTCGTGTCCTACACTCCTAACTACAAAGATGATGAACAGGAATATACATTCATATTAAAAACACCCATGCCCTGTCCCGACGTTGAGCCAATGCCAACACATCAGACAGCCATAATTATATCTATGTATGTTCTTGCATCCGAGAAGTAGATGTTATATATCTTAGAAGTTCAAACACCCACGCTTGTCCCTAGACCTCTTATATCATTTTCCATGACGAGTATAACTAAGTCTATAATATTAACTGCCACCAGCATTGATGCGACATAGCGGCAGTGTCCGTGTGTCGTATTGTGCCAAGTACAGATCAACCAGGTTTCATCACCTTATTAGGACGACGACTATAATGTCATCGTTCATCGATGTATGCAATCCTTAGGTTAAGTATTTTATCCGCCATTGTGTTCACCTTTTTCCATTTACTTTCCACAATTGTCATACGTCTTCCCCTTGCCTCCTTCGTATCCACAGTCCACACTACGCCAATTTACTTCGTGTCTTACACCTCTTACCCCAACCAGAGATTATATAAGATAACCTGGTTATCAGTATCTGTCATAAGTACCCCGAAACAATAACTAAGTACCCCTACGAACTGCCGCTGTTGTTGATATTTATATTTAATAGAAAACGCAGTTCCCAGGGCCAACTAATAGTATCCATAACCCTCGGACTGATCACATAACTCTATCTTTTCCAGACTCCTATACCACCCCATAGTTGCATTCCCCGGTAGAATTTGGCTAACGTATTCTACTGCCTTTTCAAACTTCCATATCAATTGTAGCCTAATGCCACCCCCACGCCCAGGGAACTTAGGGGCAAAATTTCCCTGTAGCCCTTGAACTCTCCCCCCCCCCTCTCATTAAGACACCCGCGCTTCTCGACTCTTGTCCGACCTAGCCTCTCTCTCATACCTCTTGAAGATCCTTGAATTGTCCGTTACTAACGCTCTCCAACCTTTTATATATACTCCTATCCAGCCTACCTTCACTTAGTAGGCCAGAACAACATTAGAACTTTACTAGCCCCTTGCATGCCATCTATTCTCTTACAACACATTCACAACCCTGCACCCAATGGTCGTCGGTGCGAGGCTAGCCGCCCCGCCAGTAACTAACTTCTATTGCCATACTTCCAGATAAATGTGGCAGAGTTAGCAACCCAGTCTCCACCACATCCAGCAAACCCTCCAATTAACAACCAGCCGAGTAAAACCAGCTAGCTAAGGCACCTTCGGTTTTGGTATTAAAGACACCCACATCTGTCTCATACACAGAGGGTTATTACAAACACTGGTGATATGGCAAGCCCCTAGCCACAGCCGCCGGACGACTATCACAGAGAGAGGGCGCCCAGCTCCCCCCTTTTTGCCCACCCGAGGAGGGAGACCCCCACCCCCGCGGAGGTATACCTGGCCCCTGTTTTGACTTTCGAGTCATTGCCAGGTAGCACAGGAATTCTTCCTATCAATGAACTAACCATGAATGACTAACACCTTTACTAACCTCTATTAACTCGCACTAAACCATTTACCTTTCTTGCATGCTCTGATCACTAAATTAGCACCTCAGCTATACCATAGAACGAAGATTGAACAATCTAGAGAGACGCTCCTATCACAGCTGTCCCCATCCTCCTCGCAAAGTAGATCCAGTCTCTCTCCCCTAAATACGTCCAGTATAGCCAAAATAGTACCTCTTACTAAGGCTCAGTTATATGAAAATATAAAGGCTTCCTATCGCCCTGTGCCACAACAGTAAATACCATCTTACCTAGTCCCCATATCTATGGAGAGCTCAATTAAGTCCATAAGACTCGAGATCCCTACTGTCTACAGGGTCCAGAACCGAGCCTATAAATCTAACTCCCGCCCCCAGTCAAATCAGTTGAAAGCTAGACACCAACCAGTGGTCACTACCCTGCAGTTTACCTCTAGCTCTGCCCTTGTGTTGTTCCGGAGTTGAGAGATTCCAGATCCGGCAGACTCCGTGGCAGAGAAGACTGATAGAAGCATCTGTCCATGTACAAGTCCTAACGTGCACCTTATAACCTTCACACAAATTCGTGGGTATATAAGTGTAGCCAGCAACGATCATCAAGAGATCCGACTTGAGAACTTCCTACATTTTGGACCATCTGGACGGCCGAGGAACCAGTCGTTAGCCCCCAACATCACCGGAAGCAAGATAACCAGGACCAGATCTACCCCTACTATTCAAGATTCATGTTGCTAGTACTAAGTGTTATAGTACTAGCTTGATGCTCACTCATTAACTTACTATAAAGTGGCTAAGACCTTGCCCAGTGTAATTCATATTTAACCATTCCATTTGGGACGTACTAAGCGATCAGTGCTCTTTAATTAACAGGCGACCTTGACTCTCGTAATTACCTTATCCAGATATTAAAACTCTAGTGGTATCTAACGTTCGCCCACTGATTTGTGTTCTACGTATTTCTGCCTTAAGAATATCAAACTTAGTTCAGTACCCCCATGAGGTTACTAGAGATTTCCGTGTTCTACAATATACGCGTGTCTAATCCTAACTGTGAGCTGCTACTTGGGCACGCGACCAGCCAGCAAGAGGTAAAATCAGTGACATTGAATTATACGAATAAATTGGGGTCTTCCAGTAAAATAAAAACTTGCTAATTAAACCCGTGATCAGAAGAATATACCTGAACGTTGGAAGTGGGAGACTAGGCTCCATCCAGATCCGCTAATGCTAGCAGTTCCCTTCTATCATTTGTTTTGTGCGAATATAACTATCTTTCTATGCTCTTTATTTCTTTATTTCAATAAACGTGAACTTGTGTCGTGTTACCGTGTGTTTATTTTGTGTTCTCTATTCCTCATACCTTGTATTGTGCATGCAGCCTTCTATACCCAGTCATTCAGAACTCACATTACCCAAGTTAAACCTGTAGAAAAACAGGGCATAACAGATGGGGTATTGAGTGAGGAATTAAGGCGGCGTCTGGGCATTAGGAGTGTCAGTGAAGTGATGCGCACGAGCCGACTTGGTTGGTTTGGACACGTGGAGAGAATGGATGATCAGAACCGGGTGAAGAAATGCCGGACTGTGAACGTGTGGGGAGCACCGAGTAGGGGTAGACCTAGAATGACGTGGGATCAGGTACTCTGGTCTGATCTCATAATAAAGAACTTGACAACAGAGGCAGCCCATTGACAGTGCCGCCTAGAAAGCCGTCATTTAGGACATATTGTAGCCACATTCTCTGTGGACAAAATGGTCTTTAAACTTGTATGTATATATACAGTATTATCATGATAGCGTAATGGTTAGTGTGCGGAATTTAGGTGTGAGTATCCTATGTTCGAATCCTTGGAGTACCACATGTAGGCCTATTCATTATTTTCATCGATTTCATTAATTAAGTTTATTTATAAGTTAACCCTTGTCTAGCAGGGGGTTTTGGGCTTATTTGGGCATATTCAGGCCCTCCTGAATGATAAATCAAGTATCTGAATGAAAAGAAATGTATTCAGCAAAAAACTAGGCGCTAAAAGCTTCAAAATGAGACCAGAACGAGCTACGTAGCACTCGTGGTTCTCATACAGTGATAACGTAACATGGGAGTTTAGCGTATAGCGGCATCTTTTTCCCAGCTATGCTCACTGTTATGCCCTGTTTTTCTACAGGTTTAACTTGGGTAATGTGAGTTCTAAATTGACTGGGTATATAAGGCTGCATGCACAATACAAGATATGAGGAATAGAGAACACAAAGAAACACATGGTAGCAAGTTACATGATCACGTTTATTGATATACCACTGCAGAATACTTGTGTAAGACAATATAATAGAATTGAACAACACTAGCATAAGTGGATCTGGATGGAGCCTAGTCTCCCACTTCCAACGTTCAGGTATTAATCTTCTGATCACTGGCTTTGATTTCACAGGTTTATATACCGAAGGCCATCAATGTTACTTATAGATTCATATTCACTGTTAGATTTATTACTGGTAGCTCTGGCGCACAAGTAGTAGTTCACAGACTAGATTAGACACACGTATTTTTAGAGCACGGGAATTCTAGTAACCTCAGGGGGTACTGATCTAAGTTTTATATCCTTGTCTCAGAAATACATAGAACGCAAATCAGTGGGCGAACGTTAGATATCACTAGAGTTTTAATATCTGAATAAAGTAATTACGAGAGTCAAGGTCGCCTGTTAATTAAAGAGCACTGATCGCTTAGTACGTCCCAAATGGAATGGTTAAGTATGAATTACACTGGGCAAGGTCTTAGCCACTTCGTAGAAATATTAATTAGTGAATCTAAAACAGCACAGTAATATGTAGTACTGCTAAAGGGAACCTTGGGTAGTATCTGATGGGTCTGGTCCTGGTTATCTTGCGTCCATGATGTTGGGGGCTAACGACTGGTTCCGCGGCCGTCCAGGGGGGCCATATGTGTGAAGTTCTTCAATACGTGGGCAGGTCCTTCTATCCAAATCTGCCACGGAGTCTGCCGGTTCTGGGATCTCACTCCGGAACAACACAAGGGCAGAGCTAGAAATTAACTGCAGGGTAGTGACCCCTGGTTGGTGTCTAGCTTTCAACTGATTTGACTGGGGGCGGGAGTTAGATTTATAGGCTCGGTTCTGGACCCTGTAGACAGTAGGGATCTCGAGTCTTATGGACTTAATTGAGCTCTCAATAGATATGAGGACTAGGTAAGATGGTATTTACTGTTGTGGCACAGGGCGATAGGAAGCCTTTATATTTTCATATAACCGAGCCTTAGTAAGAGGTACTATTTTGGCTATACTGGACGTATTTAGGGGAGAGAGACTGGATCTACTTTGCGAGGAGGATGGGGACAGCTGTGATAGGAGCGTCTCTCTAGATTGTTCAATCTTCATTCTATGGTATAGCTGAGGTGCTAATTTAGTGATCAGAGCATGCAAGAAAGGTAAATGGTTTATTGTGAGTTAATAGAGGTTAGTAAAGGTGTTAGTCATTCATGGTTAGTTCATTGATAGGAAGAATTCCTGTGCTACCTGGCAATGACTCGAAAGTCAAAACAGGGGCCAGGTATACCTCCGCGGGGGTGGGGGTCTCCCTCCTCGGGTGGGCAAAAAGGGGGAGCTGGGCGCCCTCTCTCTGATATAGTCGTCCGGCGGCTGTGGCTAGGGGCTTGCCATATCACCAGTGTTTGTAATAACCCTCTGTGTATGAGACAGATGTGAGTGTCTTTAATACCAAAACCGAAGGTGCCTTAGCTAGCTGGTTTTACTCGGCTGGTTGTTAATTGTAGGGTTTGCTGGATATGGTGGAGACTGGGTTGCTAACTCTGCCACATTTATCTGGAAGTATGGCAATAGAAGTTAGTTACTGGCGGGGCGGCTAGCCTCGCACCGACGACCATTGGGTGCAGGGTTGTGAATGTGTTGTAAGAGAATAGATGGCATGCAAGGGGCTAGTAAAGTTCTAATGTTGTTCTGGCCTACTAAGTGAAGGTAGGCTGGATAGGAGTATATATATAAAAGGTTGGAGAGCGTTAGTAACGGACAATTCAAGGATCTTCAAGAGGTATGAGAGAGAGGCTAGGTCGGACAAGAGTCGAGAAGCGCGGGTGTCTTAATGAGAGGGGGGGGGAGTTCAAGGGCTACAGGGAAATTTTGCCCCTAAGGTCCCTGGGCGTGGGGGTGGCATTAGGCTACAATTGATATGGAAGTTTGAAAAGGCAGTAGAATACGTTAGCCAAATGCTACCGGGGAATGCAACTATGGGGTGGTATATGAGTCTGGAAAAGATAGAGTTATGTGATCAGTCAGAGGGTTATGGATACTATTAGTTGGCCCTGGGAACTGCGTTTCTATTAAATATAAAATACCACCCACAGCGGCAGTTCGTAGGGGTACTTAGTTATTGTTTCGGGGTACTTATGACAGGTACTGGTAACCAGGTTATCTTATACAATCTCTGGTTGGGGTAAGAGGTGTAAGACACGAAATAAATTGGCGTAGTGTGGGCTGTGGATACGAAGGAGGCAAGGGGAAGACGTATGACAATTGTGGAAAGTAAATGGAAAAAGGTGAACACAATGGCGGATAAAAATACTTAACCTAAGGATTGCATACATAGATTTATGGGGCGATGGGTCTTCAGAAGCTTAGTCTGGCAAGACAAGATGTTAGGGAATGTTAATATTAATACTTAGTTACTAGAGGAGCAATGCAAGGGGCGACTGAGCACGGGTTACATATATCTATACTCGTCATGGAATATGATATACGAGGTCTAGGGACAAGCGTGGGTGTTTGAACTTCTAAGATATATAACATCTACTTCTCGGATGTAAGAACATACATAGATATATTTATGGCTGTCTGATGTGTTGGCATTGGCTCAACGTCGGGACAGGCATGGGTGTTTTTAATATGAATGTATATTCCTGTTCATCATCTTTGTAGTTAGGAGTGTAGGACACGAGGGGGTTAGTGTACGTGAGGTGTGGAAAATGGTCAGTTTTAGAAAAGGTAAATGGGTGTGTCCTGGAGCTGTTTAGCCCTGCGGGCTTGGGCCTGTCTGGAATGGCGGGCTCGGTCAGCTGGTCCTTTCGTTCTGTGGACCTTTCCTTTGGTGTTTCTGTGTGGTGTTCGTTCATGGCTTCTGTGGTGGGCTTCTCGTTCTGGGGCATTTTACTTCCCTCTCCTTCATTATAGGCTCGTCCTCGAGCCTCAAGGGTGAAGTAAAAAGAAGCATCGTCAGAAAAGTGTAGGTTAACAAGAAAAGTAGTATGACTAAGGGAAAAAAATAATATATACAGTATATGGAAAACATGTAAATTTAAGAAAGGGCAGATAATTAAGAACACAGGAAATTAAGAAGAGGTAAAGTGTTTAACAATGTATAAAGCAAATTTAAAAGATAGTCAGAAAAGTGTAGATTAACAAGAAAAGTATTATGACCAAGGGAAAAAAAAAAATACTATATACAGTATATGGAAAACATGTAAATTTAAGAAAGGACAGATAATTAAGAACACAGGAAATTAAGAAGAGGTAAAGTGTTTAACAATGTATAAAGCAATTTTAAAAGATAGTCAGAAAAGTGTAGGTAACAAGAAAAGTAGTATGACTAAGGAAAAAAAATAATATATACAGTATATGGAAAACATGTAAATTTATAGAATCATGCCCAATCGCCTAGGAATTGAAAAAAATAAAAAAATCAAGTACAATAATATCTTCATCATGAATGAATGAATGAATGAAAAAATTATACATTTTAATGGGAAGTGAAGCTAGGAATCTAGGTCAAGAGTGGTAGGGAGGCTGGACTGTGGACGAGCCGGCATGACCCACCTCCTCTACCAATCCTGATTTTAAGTGAATATTGGGGTGGATCTACCGTTAGTTCTTGTCGTTAGGAATGTGGGTCTGGGGGCGAGCTGGCCCGGGGCCAGTTTTGGAGGGGGGGTCTAAGTGGTTTCGGTCGGGGGTAGTGATAGGGGGGTTTTAAAGATGAAATGGGCAGGTCGAGTCGGGGTTGTTGTTGCGGAAGAGGTTGGTGCTGGGGAGGGGTTGAATTGTGTAGAGAGTTGTGGTCGTGAGTGGGGTTTGGGGAAGGGTGAGTAAGGCTGAAGGTTGAGAGTTTACTATGATCGGGTGGTTTGGAGGTTTGGGGTGTGGGGATTTGATAGGGAGATGGTGGGGGGGGTCTGGGCAGGCAGGGTTGTGGTTTGAGAGGGGTTGAATTTAGACTGATTTTATTTCGGGAGAGACATGGATGGGATTTCGAGGAGTGGTTGAAGTTGAGAGGTTGATTATGTTGTTTGGGGCGAGAGAGAGAGTATTTTGGGGTTTAGCCAAGGTGGAAAAAGTGTTGTGGTTGGATTGGGATGGGAGTGGTATTTCGTCGAGCGGGATCTTTGGGGGGGGAATTTGGGGGGGGTGGGGTAACGGTGAAGAGGGGGAGGTTGATAGTTTAGCTGGGCTCATGATGGTGGGGGACCGACTGGTGAGCAGGTGTTCGGTACGCATGAGGGGGGGGAATCACTTTGGTGGGGGTCACGCGTGAGGGTGGGTTTAACGGCGCGTGTGGGAGGATCAGAGTGGTGGGGTGTGTCGGTGGCAGTGACGGTTTGCTTAGAGGTTATCTGGGGTTGGTGGGTTTGTCTGTCATGAGGGGGTGAGTCAAGTGTGGGGTTTTGAAGTTTATTAGGGGTGTGAATTGTGGGGGGGTGGAAGGGAGCTACTGACGGAAAACTGTCACAAGGGAGATTTTGTTGGTGGGGGAATAGCTGAGTATTTCTGGGGGAAGGGGGGGAACATAGTTGGGTCCCTAGGTCGTCACGCGTGAGGGGAGGGTTTACGGCGCGTGTGGGAGGGTCAGGGTGGTGAGAGGTGAGCGAGTTAGGAAACGGGATTTGTTGGGGGGACTGGGGCGGGTTGGTGGGGGAAGAGTTAGGTGTAGAACAGGGGTTATTGGTAGAGGACTGATGTATTGATTTGGGGTTGTTAATAGGACGAATTTTGGGAATTTTCTTGGTGGCAGTCACGGTCTGGTTAGCGGTTATCTGGGGTTGGTGGGTTTGTTTGACATTAACAGGACGAGTTTGGGGAATTTTTCTTGGTGGCAGTCTCGGTCTGGTTAGAGGTTATCTGGGACTGGTGAGTTTGTTTGACATGAGAGGGCGAGTCAAGTGTGGGGTTTCGAAGTTTTCTAGGGGTGTGAATTGTGTGGGGGTGGAAGGGAGCTACTGACTGAAAACTGTCACAAGCTACCGACGGAAAACTGTAACAAGGGAATTTTTGTTGGTGGGGGGATAGCTGAACATTTCTGGGGTCATGGGGAAAATATGTTGTGGTAGGCCTACATAGGTAGGCATAGCTAGAATACGGGGCTTGTTGGGGGGGGGCTGCGGAGGGTTGGTGGGGGAAAAGTTCACTGGGGTTGGACTTTCACCGGAAGTCATTTTGGAAGGGTGCACGGAGTCTTGGATAGGGGCTGAAGGGTTGGATAGGGGATTCATCGAACTGCGTAGGCATTCTTCTCTGATGGAGAGCATATGTTCTTCGAATAAGCCATACGGGTCGAGATGAGCGGTGATGTGGGGTGGGAGGATGTTTAACAAAGCGGTGAATAAGAGTTCATTTTGTTGGTCGTAATCTTCATAGCTATACGTGGTCCTCACGTATCTGTAGAGTTGTATGAGGGTCACATTTATATCCCCTTCATACTTGATCTCGTCGACTTTTATTATTTTGGGGGCGACGGGGGAACCCAAAAGTGGATCTAAGGTCCGGATCACGAAGGATCGAAACTGGTTCCAGGTACTCTCTGGCGTATCCTGTGTCACCATTTGGTGAACAAATTTTTGAAAGGTAGGCTTATCAACAAGTTGGGAAACGGCTTCTCCCAACTGTATAATATGTAAAATTGCCCAGGCGATTTTTTCGTGGTCATTATGAAGTACCACATCGTACACTGGCTTTATTATGTCTAAGTAACTGGTGATATCATAAGTGTTTATATCATACTTGGGAATGTGTGCGAATGGCTGAAGATTTCGCGATGTTGCCATGCTTCTACTGTTCCAAACTTGCAGTGTAATGCAACCTTTTATCCGAATCAAGAACCACCGCTGCCGCCAATGTTATGCCCTGTTTTTCTACAGGTTTAACTTGGGTAATGTGAGTTCTAAATTGACTGGGTATATAAGGCTGCATGCACAATACAAGATATGAGGAATAGAGAACACAAAGAAACACATGGTAGCAAGTTACATGATCACGTTTATTGATATACCACTGCAGAATACTTGTGTAAGACAATATAATAGAATTGAACAACACTAGCATAAGTGGATCTGGATGGAGCCTAGTCTCCCACTTCCAACGTTCAGGTATTAATCTTCTGATCACTGGCTTTGATTTCACAGGTTTATATACCGAAGACCATCAATGTTACTTATAGATTCATATTCACCGTTAGATTTATTACTGGTAGCTCTGGCGCACAAGTAGTAGTTCACAGACTAGATTAGACACACGTATTTTTAGAGCACGGGAATTCTAGTAACCTCAGGGGGTACTGATCTAAGTTTTATATCCTTGTCTCAGAAATACATAGAACGCAAATCAGTGGGCGAACGTTAGATATCACTAGAGTTTTAATATCTGAATAAAGTAATTACGAGAGTCAAGGTCGCCTGTTAATTAAAGAGCACTGATCGCTTAGTACGTCCCAAATGGAATGGTTAAGTATGAATTACACTGGGCAAGGTCTTAGCCAACTCGTAGAAATATTAATTAGTGAATCTAAAACAGCACAGTAATATGTAGTACTGCTAAAGGGAATCTTGGGTAGTATCTGATGGGTCTGGTCCTGGTTATCTTGCGTCCATGATGTTGGGGGCTAACGACTGGTTCCGCGGCCGTCCAGGGGGGCCATATGTGTGAAGTTCTTCAATACGTGGGCAGGTCCTTCTATCCAAATCTGCCACGGAGTCTGCCGGTTCTGGGATCTCACTCCGGAACAACACAAGGGCAGAGCTAGAAATTAACTGCAGGGTAGTGACCCCTGGTTGGTGTCTAGCTTTCAACTGATTTGACTGGGGGCGAGAGTTAGATTTATAGGCTCGGTTCTGGACCCTGTAGACAGTAGGGATCTCGAGTCTTATGGACTTAATTGAGCTCTCAATAGATATGGGGACTAGGTAAGATGGTATTTACTGTTGTGGCACAGGGCGATAGGAAGCCTTTATATTTTCATATAACTGAGCCTTAGTAAGAGGTACTATTTTGGCTATACTGGCCGTATTTAGGGGAGAGAGACTGGATCTACTTTGCGAGGAGGATGGGGACAGCTGTGATAGGAGCGTCTCTCTAGATTGTTCAATCTTCATTCTATGGTATAGCTGAGGTGCTAATTTAGTGATCAGAGCATGCAAGAAAGGTAAATGGTTTATTGTGAGTTAATAGAGGTTAGTAAAGGTGTTAGTCATTCATGGTTAGTTCATTGATAGGAAGAATTCCTGTGCTACCTGGCAATGACTCGAAAGTCAAAACAGGGGCCAGGTATACCTCCGCGGGGGTGGGGGTCTCCCTCCTCGGGTGGGCAAAAAGGGGGAGCTGGGCGCCCTCTCTCTGATATAGTCGTCCGGCGGCTGTGGCTAGGGGCTTGCCATATCACCAGTGTTTGTAATAACCCTCTGTGTATGAGACAGATGTGAGTGTCTTTAATACCAAAACCGAAGGTGCCTTAGCTAGCTGGTTTTACTCGGCTGGTTGTTAATTGTAGGGTTTGCTGGATATGGTGGAGACTGGGTTGCTAACTCTGCCACATTTATCTGGAAGTATGGCAATAGAAGTTAGTTACTGGCGGGGCGGCTAGCCTCGCACCGACGACCATTGGGTGCAGGGTTGTGAATGTGTTGTAAGAGAATAGATGGCATGCAAGGGGCTAGTAAAGTTCTAATGTTGTTCTGGCCTACTAAGTGAAGGTAGGCTGGATAGGAGTATATATATAAAAGGTTGGAGAGCGTTAGTAACGGACAATTCAAGGATCTTCAAGAGGTATGAGAGAGAGGCTAGGTCGGACAAGAGTCGAGAAGCGCGGGTGTCTTAATGAGAGGGGGGGGGGAGAGTTCAAGGGCTACAGGGAAATTTTGCCCCTAAGGTCCCTGGGCGTGGAGGTGGCATTAGGCTACAATTGATATGGAAGTTTGAAAAGGCAGTAGAATACGTTAGCCAAATGCTACCGGGAAATGCAACTATGGGGTGGTATATGAGTCTGGAAAAGATAGAGTTATGTGATCAGTCAGAGGGTTATGGATACTATTAGTGGCCCTGGGAACTGCGTTTTCTATTAAATATAAAATACCACCCACAGCGGCAGTTCGTAGGGGTACTTAGTTATTGTTTCGGGGTACTTATGACAGATACTGGTAACCAGGTTATCTTATACAATCTCTGGTTGGGGTAAGAGGTGTAAGACACGAAATAAATTGGCGTAGTGTGGGCTGTGGATACGAAGGAGGCAAGGGGAAGACGTATGACAATTGTGGAAAGTAAATGGAAAAAGGTGAACACAATGGCGGATAAAAATACTTAACCTAAGGATTGCATACATAGATTTATGGGGCGATGGGTCTTCAGAAGCTTAGTCTGGCAAGACAAGATGTTAGGGAATGTTAATATTAATACTTAGTTACTAGAGGAGCAATGCAAGGGGCGACTGAGCACGGGTTACATATATCTATACTCGTCATGGAATATGATATACGAGGTCTAGGGACAAGCGTGGGTGTTTGAACTTCTAAGATATATAACATCTACTTCTCGGATGTAAGAACATACATAGATATATTTATGGCTGTCTGATGTGTTGGCATTGGCTCAACGTCGGGACAGGCATGGGTGTTTTTAATATGAATGCATATTCCTGTTCATCATCTTTGTAGTTAGGAGTGTAGGACACGAGGGGGTTAGTGTACGTGAGGTGTGGAAAATGGTCAGTTTTAGAAAAGGTAAATGGGTGTGTCCTGGAGCTGTTTAGCACTGCGGGCTTGGGCCTGTCTGGAATGGCGGGCTCGGTCAGCTGGTCCTTTCGTTCTGTGGACCTTTCCTTTGGTGTTTCTGTGTGGTGTTCGTTCATGGCTTCTGTGGTGGGCTTCTCGTTCTGGGGCATTTTACTCACTACTGGCTGCACTGCCGGCCTCTCGAGAACACGAGTTAATGGGCGGCTGTAAGCCCTGGGAGTCGGCTGTCTGGCCCGCTGCGCTCCCGGCCATTTGCACTCTATTTTAACCCTTTAAAAGCCTTAATAATGCTCCTAACTTGCTGCAAATTGGAGGCGGACTTAAGTCCGCCCCCGATCTTTAAGGGTTAAGAACAAAAGAAATTGGAAATTTGCATAAGGCTGACCAGCCCACACGAGGCAGATCCCATTCACACCCACAGTGGATAGCGTCGTGGACTGCAGACCAAAAGGACCTCGGATCGAGTCCACGCCAAACGTCAACGTTTTTCTGATGTGATCTGATCGTTCCTGCTGTTCTATAAGTATCCTGACTACAACCACACAAGAAAATACCCCCTATTTCGTCACCGATTCATAGCATAGAAGATGCTCAACTATATTCGAAGATGCTGTGAATGACCGTATAGCTGCTCTCTCCAAATTAAGTGACTTGTATACATAAGATGCCTAGTGAAGCACTGGAGCGAAGCAGCTTCAGAGATGGGGCTGTTTTGAGCCGTGAGTGACCAACTAAGCCCCATGCATCTTGCGAAGGCAAGATGGCAGGGACTGGTTGCAGCTAAAAAGTGATTCACACGTCTCACTCCCTAGATTGGAACGAGACCTTACGGGCTTCACCGTTCATAACGGTTTAATGTACAGGCTCTCAGCCTATGCCCGAGAGGGAATAGTTGGAATATAGAGGGAAAAAAAAAAAAAAATAGTATAATCACTCTCCAGTACCTCCCCCCTCTCCTACCACCCCTTTCTCCCTCTTCAATTATTGGCTATTATTCCTCGTATTTTTGTGATTCTTCCCTTTCTGTGTACAAAATATGGTGAGTAACTTTCCCTCACACACCCTCCTCCCCTCTACAAGTACGGGAAGAGGCCGACACTATCGCCAGAATAAGATGCGGCTTTGGATTTTTTTTTAGAGAACTTTTAACACTACTCACCATGAGAAGATTCCCTCTCCCCTTGAAGGGAAAGGTGTAAGCTTCATGCGTTAGAAGCACAATGACATATGTTTCAGAAACGTGGCCTGTCAAAGCGGATGATATCAACAAAATAGAACGCAATGACATGAGAATGATGAGATGGATGTGTGATGCTGAACTGCAGGATGAAGTGTCAAGTGAAGAGCTAAGGAGAAGGTTAGGGATCAAGAGATACAGTGATGAGATGTGTACTAGCAGGCCTAGATGGTTTGGACATGTGGAGAGGATGAATGAACTAAGCTGGGTGAAAAAATACAAGTCCATGAATGTGAAGGGAGCTTCACCACGGAGCAGCGGAACAAGAAGACATGGGATCGGACTTTGTAGTCTGATCTTAAATTAAAAAAAATTACAAGTGAAGCAGCTCTTAACCTCCCAGCTGCAAGGCCCCTGTAGTATACACCACACCCCTGTGCGCAGGTATTTCGATACATTCCTCACTAAAATCGTTAATCTACCATAAATATAATTAATACTTATGCATATGCGCCTATTTTACGTTTAATATGAAGATAGTAACCTGTAACAATAAAACAAGTGGGAATAGTATTTGTATGGTCAAAATCGCGAATAAATACGGAGCGGCCCATTCATGAAATGTGGAGCAGAGCGAGGCAACCCCACCTCTCGCGAGCTCTAGAGCATGACCGAGTCTCACCCCACCCTGTACCTTACCTAACACACTCGCTACTCACATAACCACACCCTGCAACCGGCTTGCAGATGTTAGCACGAAAATATACCAATGAATAAGGGAATAACAGGGAAAATAGGTGATAATTGAAGGGGGGGGAGGAGGAGACTTTGACAGATGTAGAGAAGTGATATGAGGTATGGAGGGGAAAAAAAATGTTATAGTGCTACTGGGGTCTTTTAAAAGTTTTTTATTTTAGGCCTAGGATCTTAAGAGTCTCCCCGTAGCTGCCGGGTTAACAGGGTTGCCTGGAATGCCGCCATTAGGATGAGAGGCCGGAACCACGCTTCGTGTGGAGCACTCGGTCTTTAAATTTGTGTATGTATGTATGTCTATCTATCTATTTACTCAGACCCAATCCCCACTTTTCCAATTTTTTTCTTTTTTTTGGGGGGTGGCCGACTCAAGACAGAGCAAGAACAGGGAAAACACATAACACAATGAACACACAGACAAAACACAAATTCACACACATCTTGGTATGTACAGTATATACCATATATTTTAATAAAATTTCATCCCCAGTGCTAGTGCCATATGCCATACATTTCTAAAATGACCACTAAAATAATACCATGCAAGATAAATATAGGCATGGGAGTAAAGCTTTTTCATCAACGAAGGCCTGACCACCACTCCTCCTAGTTCCTCAATGCTGGAGTCAGTGTAGCAGGTTTGACGATAAAGTTCCCCTACTCCTGTGTGAATTATCCTATTACTAAACTATATCATGCAACACAAAAATATGATTCTGATGGTATTATTTGACAAACTGAAAGGAATTTTGAGGCTATTTATTATAAGGTCACTTAGTGAAAAAAAAAAAAAAATTTGTAGCACTAAGTTGGCCACAAGTTTCCTAGCACTTGGTAGGTAAATGTTGTTCAGTATGTATACGACTGTGAATTCCTGTTACGTGTGCATATGTAGGTGTATCTTATTATATGTACCTAAATCTCACAGGAAATGAAGCAGTTTTTAACACCGTGCACTATCTTGATTGACAGGGTTAGAGCGTGTCCTTGTTACAGATACTTTAACCCAAGAACGGCGACGTTCGCGGAAAGTTTTACTGGGCGAATCCAACGTTCCTCCCGGAATCTGACAATTAAGCTCTCCGCTGCATAGGTGGGGTATTGGCCACCCCTCCCTGTACGGAGGTATTTAGACTGTTTCCTAAACTCAAATAGTCATCGTACCATAAATATCATTAATACTTATCCATATGCGCCTATTTTATGTTGATTATAAAGGTATTAACCTGTTACAACAATAAAACAAGTGGAAACAGCGTTTGGATGGTCAAAATCGGCGATAGAGGCCAGAAGTTACATAACTTATGGCTCAGGCAGCCTGCCAGCCGTCACGACAGTTGGAGAGACACTGTTACGTGGTAGTCTCTCTCTCACTCTTTCCCACGCTTGGTAACACAGATGACCACGCCCTACTAGCAACTCGCTAATGTTAGCACGAAAATATACCTAAGAATAAGGGAATAACAGGGAGAATAGGTGATAATTGAAGAGGGGGAGGGGGTGGAGGAGTGATATTTGGCATGACCAGGGGGCAAAAAAAAAAAAAAAAATACTGGGCTATTTTTTTTTTCTTTAGGCCTTGCATTATATGAGGAGATCCCCAGCGCACCGGTAAAACTCTTATGATGAGATCCGCACTTGCCGGGTTAAAAAAAAAAAAAAAAAAAATACCAGTGTCGCGGAAAAGGATTTTCTTTTTCTCCTATGAAAGGTATTTTTTTGAGGTGACCAATACAATACCATGCACAATTTTTCACATCTTTCCCTTTGTTCTCAGTGTGGTGGTGTCCCCCGCCGTACCAACAGATGCTGGCCGAGTGCTTCTTCCTGAGCCCCCATGATGTGACCTGGCAGGAGGCAAGGAGTCAGTGTCAGTCCATGGGGGGCGACTTGGCCACACCCGCTGCTGTGGCCAGACTCTTCTCCTTCCTCTTGATGAACGGCGCCACAGGTAAGAGGAACATTATTCTCTCTTATTTTTTAACCCCTGTGCTAGGGGCATATTATTAAGTAGACAATCCCCATTGCGTGCATATCTTACAATGTTTCGGTCGCTCTAACTCTGTTAACCCACAGAACCCCAGCGACGCAAACAGTGCGTCGGCAATGTATGTAACGCTGAACCCCAGGACGCATATGTTGCGTCGGGGTTTAATTACTCCGGTCCTATGGCACCTAGAGGGCTTAGATTTGTATGGGAACTGTGTAAGTATCCCACGCAACAGTGCCGATGGTTGAAAACTCTCAAAGTCCAACCGTGTGCGCGCGAGCGTACAAAAACCTGTTTTTGCCTACCCATTTCCCCATGTTTATTCCGACTTTCGGGCGCACCGTAGGATCCCTTAACCCAGCAAGTGCGGATCTACTTATATAAGGTGTACCGGTGCGCTGCGGAACTCCTTATATAATCCAAGGCCTAAAAAAAAGCATTTGAACCAGCCCAGTTTTTTTTTTTTTTTTTTTTTAATATATATATTGCCCCTTGGCCATGGCAAATATCACTCCTCCACATCCCCCCCCCCCCTTCAATTATCACCTATTCTCCCTGTTATTCCCTTATTCTTGGGTATATTTTCGTGCTAACATTAGCGAGTTGCTAGCAGGGCGTGGTCATCTTTGTTACCAAGCGTGGGAAAGAGCGAGTGTATTGCGCAACAGTGTCTCTCCAGACATGGGGAGGAGTGGAGAGGGAGGCTGGCTCACACTCGATGATTACAACTCCCGGCCTCTGTTGCAGATTTTGACCAGCCAAACGCTGTTTCCACTTGTTTTATTGCTGTAACAGGTTAATACCTTTATAATCAACGTAAAATAGGCACATATAGAAAAGTATTAATGATATTTATGGTACGATGACGATTTGAGTGAAGGAAACCATCTAAATACCTCCGCACAAGGGTGGTTGTATACTATAGGGGGTATGCAGCGGAGAGGTTAATGACCTAGGGGATCGGTTTTTGTGGGGTTTCCTTCATTTCTAACCCATTCCTGGTGTTTTCTGGAAAAAAAAATGTTTTCACAACCTGCTGGTGGTACATTTATTAACTAGCTGGGGTTCAGTGGGTTAAGAAAGGTTTGTCGTGAAAGTACCCATTCTAAGCTTTAGAATGAGGTCAACCTCATGCATGTAACTCTTCCTTATCCATAGCACTATTACAACAAAGTAGGATATTTTGAGGTATCACAGCCCAAGCGATATTTCACTAGCTTAAACTGTGAAAAAAAAATGAATTAGGGAAGAAAATATTATGCATGGAAAACAGTACGAGTTATGGTCTGTACGACGAAATGACGATCACATTCCTACCTCATATGTAGCATTCAGCGACATGTAGAAGTGAACGTGTTTCGCTTGAATGAGCTACAAGCCGTTCGTTGCTTATACAAACATGCACCTGCTCTGAAGCTTCGGAAGTCACTGAGAGCTTGAGAGAATGGGAGCGTAATTGTGTCTAGCCACTCTGGCAACCCCTCAGCACTACCATGTTACTCGGGGAATAGTACGATGGAAAAGCAATACATAAATTATTTTTGTTGTCACCCGCCAGGCCTAGATGAATAATGCTTTGGAGTATATTTAAGCCATCCGCCTGACTAGAGTTAAACGTGTGCTAATTTGTATGTTTTTTTTCTTCTATATTACAACCCACCAGCTGTAGGCATTCTGTTACAAAGATGCAATTGCTTGCAGACAATTAAACCCACAGTGAAAACAGTTGATGGAGCATATATCATGGTGCCAGTATAGGTACCCAGTGATGCAGTGGAGGCTACATGATACCACCCAGTTTCTCAAATACACTAACGTTAACTTGTACTGATGCCCGAATGTATTTCCATAGTTTGGGGGAGACCCATTCATTACTCCTCTAGTGGCAGTGCCAAGAGTTTTTCAACGGCATGTTGGAGGACTTATATTTTCGTGCTGTACATTAGCCAAGTATAGCACTTGTCATCAATTTGATAGTTTATTTAGCAGAACACTGACGCTTGCTTCTTTTTCCAGAGATGGACCGTATCTGGATGGGTGGCACGGACCGTCGTGGACCGTGGCGGTGGATCAACGGCCGGTCCATCGCTACCTCAGACTGGGCCCTGGCACAACCCAACAACTGGGGGGAGGACCAGCACT
The DNA here is from genome assembly GCA_032716605.1 of Paralithodes platypus. Classification (NCBI taxonomy): domain Eukaryota; kingdom Metazoa; phylum Arthropoda; class Malacostraca; order Decapoda; family Lithodidae; genus Paralithodes; species Paralithodes platypus. The sequence continues at coordinate 13,774,004 of CM064519.1, read as the reverse complement.
GTCTCAACCTGCGCCTCGACACTCAGCCTTCTCTTAATGACGCTAACTGTGAACTGGAGTACCGCTTTGCTTGTCAATACATCAGGAACTAGGTGCTTTCAATGTCTGGAATCTTAAGCATATGTGAGCTAACATAATATGAAGTTGCAATGCTCCACAAAAGCCAATTTGACAGCCAGGCCAAACCCCCTCAGATACTACCGAAGCGGACACCAATCTCATATTAGACATGGATAGTGGCTGTAGGGGCGTGGTTTGGTTGTTAAGTTGGTTTTCATGAAGTATAGTAACGGTAAATTCACACATGCTGCCATACACGGGATACATAATACCTATATCATTTCTTGAGTAGCCTGTTGGTGGAATGGTGATCGAACAGTCATTTCACTCAGGAACTAGCCTACATACTAACTGCCATATGCATTATGAGAATACTGCGGAGTCAGTTTATCCATTTTGACTGCCAAAACATTACGAAGTAGCTCATATAATACATACAGTAGCCTACATACATTAAAGTAACAAACCATAAACCTGATCACTCAAAGCTCTTGATGCAAGAAGAGGGACAGTGCATATATAGTAGAGATAGATGTAGTGTTGAGGATATACCGGTAGGTTGTTCAGTAGTGACATTCTTTGTTAGCTATAAGATAGATGTAGTGTAGGGGATAAAGCTTATAGTGAAGTTCTCGGCATATGTAAAAACTAATAGGGATGCAGGTAAAGAAGGGGTCTGCCTTGTAATGGGTCAGTAGGCCTTTAGCAGATTTCCATTTTTCTTATGTTCTTATTTAATGAACCTCTGTTGACAGCAAATATATATCAACGAAAGTGTACATTCAGTGCCTATAATAACTACCTACTAATTTGTATCTGTATCGAAACCAAGCTAGACAATAGGGTTTATGTTTTATATCCCAGATACTGCAGTATAGTTTTCAAAGATTTGAGAACCCAAGTGTATAATAGCTGAAACCCACAATTTAAGAAATCAATATATTTTCTCTTCTGGGTTCAATAATAGTTCAAAATATGTTTTTTAAAGCATGCTCGTGGCCATACCAGAATGATATGGCTAATTGCTTTGTTTCACTTATAGCTTACCAAGTATGTACAGTATGTTCGTGAAGGCTTTATAACTACAAATGTATGCATGTGTTTTTGTATGAAAGTGTATTTTAATTATTTCAGCTGGGGAAATTTGTTAATATTAAAACTTAACATAAGACAATAAATGTATCACTGACTCCCCATTTTAATTTCCTACAAACACGTAATGATGATGTAAATTGGTTAAACTAGCCTTCTGAGCTAAAGCCACTTATAAGGCTAGGAGACCAATGATATGTCAAGAAAATGTAGGGACAGACCATACACAGGTCAGTCAAAGTTCATTGAACATATGTGATGCAGAGAGAGCCCTGTTACGAAGATAACGCAGTCGCTCATATATATATTTGCGGCATTAGCACAGTAGATGGGCTACAGTGATAACAGTTTGACATTGAAGGCAATAAGGACCATCCAGCTCTCCTGAGCTATCAGAAGAGACTGGATGACTCCGTTGTCGACTCCTGCCCGGGATGTAACACAGAACCCCATACCATTAAACACATCATAGAAGACTGCATTTCACACAACCACTTACGCCAACAACACAATCTACACTCAATGAGAGCTCTGTGGGAAAGCCCGATCGTGGCCATGGCCTTCCTCAGGGACTCGGGGCTGTTCGGCCAGGCAGCTTAGGGAACAACAACAGTTTGACATTGAAGGCAATAAGGAGTAGGGGAATGGTTAAGTAGGGGAGGTGTGGTGGAGTGGTCATGCCACTGGATTGGTAATCCAATGGACCCGGGTTCAAATCCCGATATGTCAATGGGAAGATATTATTGGGATTGAATTTGTGCTGTATCTAGTATCAGTGCATTACCACAAAGCCCACCGAAATGCCAAAAAAATACCCTCATTGTTCCCTGATTAAATAACACTGTATGAATATTCCCATATTAAAAATATGTTACAGGGGGACAATGCCTAGTGAGTTCACTGCTCAATAGGTGGCGTTCTGAGAGTGAGGGTCTGAGTCTGGAGGGTGAGACGGTGAAGCACTTGAGCGAAGCAACCAGCCGCTTCAGAGATGGAGCTGCTTCGAGCCATGATGGATGTTTCGCATGTCTCACTCCCCAGACTGGAACAAGACCTCACGGGCTTCACCGTGTTGAGCGGTGGAATGTACCGGCTCTCAGCCTATGCCCGAGAGGTAGTTGTAAAAAAAAAAAAAAAAAAAAAAAAAAAAAAAAAAAAAAAAAAAAGTGAGAGGACAGGCTATTCATGGGATCAGATCATATAGATGGACTCGCTACGAAATATCACAGAGATGCATTCCCAGAGTAAGTGCTTCCAGGTGGAAGAAAGAAGCATTGTCATCAATTATAAAATATTATTTATAAGTATCACATTGTAAGAGTAAAATTAAATTAAAGAATAATAATAGAAAATATGGAATAAATATTATGGATAAAAATGATACCATCCAGTGTCCTTATTTCGTCACAGAGACTTATAACACAAAGAGATACATAATACAATATACTAAAACTAAATAATACAACAACAACAACAATGAGGTGAGATGAGTTGGTGAGGAAAATGCAAGGACATAATAATATCCCTTTCAGTACTGTATTATGAAGCATTTTCCTTATATCTTACTATTTTTTACTCGGAATTGGAAGGAGCTCTACGAATTGCATGGAGTTCAAACCATCTTAATTAATCCTTAATCCATCCTAAACAGAAAACATTTGTCTAACGTTAGGGAGAATAAAAATAGGCACCGTGTCAAAAGAAGAGGTTAAAATAATAAGGAACTGGATATGAGCATCTTGCAGCATGGTATAGTCCGTTCATTTTAGGTTGGACAGAAATTGTAACCTCTAACCTCTATAACTCAAAAAGGGGTAGAGCAAATGAACTGTCCATTTCCACACCTATTCCCTGGCAAGTCTTCATATTTGGTAGAAATATTTGCTCGATTACTTAAGTCCTTTTAGAGTTACACAGATTAGAGGTTATGATTTGTGCCCAACCTAGAATGAATGGACTATAGTTACCTTCAGACCAAGACCTTACATCAAACAAAAAAAATCCTACCCAGACCGCCTTCGACCGCCTTTTTTCACAGCTAGTGTCTCAAAATCTCTCTTTCAACCTTCTGAAAGAGATAAAGATCTATATCTATGACACACTTATTCCTAAATTATAATTACATAATTATATTAACTTGTATTATGACCCCCTGGCAAATTCAAGGGTATCAAAATCAAGTAATATTTCAATGAAAAGATAGTATGTATTACTGTTACCTACATTGTAGGGAATTTTGAGGGATCAAAATTCACAGGATTAAGTAACACCCCAATCTTAACATTAATCATCAATTACAAACCCCATTGCACTTTAATAAACTAATGAAAGCATATGGTCATCCCGGAATTCGACTCGGGACACCACACCCAGAACATAAGCATTTAAACCATTACACCACCAACACAGAGTTTGTGAACTAGATACAAATGCATAAATATTCCACCAATCTTTCATCTCTTGGAAATGGGAAAATATTTGAAAGGAATAAAAAATGACAGGGAAAATCAGCTCAAGAAATATGCCTGTGGGAGGTTTAACATGACAACCATATAGTTCATCATATTTTCCTGGTTTACATTACAGTTTGTCACTTTGATACCCATGAATAAACATCAATAGTAACCCTCACCCCTACTCTCAAAAATAGCATTATATATCGCGTACCATGTCCTCAGTTAGCTTTGTTGAATCATTGGGCATGTTGAGGGAAGTAGATAGTCGACTCATGCACAATAGTTAGCCCATCCCTAAACACTAAAAATAGTAAATTACATGTGATATTAATGAATACAAAATACTATACCCTATTCAAAGTAAGCATGTCAAGCTCTTTATCACTAAACCTCTATAACTCACAAAGGACTAGAGTATGAATGTATGTATGTACAGTATATACTCAGGCACATACCCCATATCTGGGGGTGGCAGACTCGAGACGAAGCCCGAACAGGGACAACACAACACAACATAAAAAACAAAATAAAAAATCACACACATCTAAGTCGCCCAGAAGAAGACCCATTGACTGAGCTTATATGTCTACCATTTCGGAAGGGTCAGCTATAGAATAGGTGGGAAAATTTACTGCACATTTGCTCTATCCCTTTTAGTGTTACAGAGGTTAGGGCTCACGATTTCTGAACTACCTATTTGGAACAGGGTATAGTTTTGCATGTCATGTCATCAACTTGTGAAGTTAGCATCGTTTGACAGGTTGAGATAAGAAAAAAAAAATGCACAACAAACAATAGTCTAGTCTCAAAAATGGGAAAACATGGAAATGAATCATAGTCTTCCTTGCCATAGAATCAGCTTGGGAAGTTCGCATTATTGGGTAGGATGGGGATGGTTTTTGCATATACCATCAGGTCTATCAAAGTATACCAGTTAGATGACTCCAGACAACAGTGAACCCATCCCTCTACTCTGTAAACATATGAATCATTGTTGAAAAATATTTTATACTCTTGCACGCCACGTTGTCAACATGTGAAATTAGCGTAGCTCAGCAGTACTGGTATAACCACACCACTGAGCTGATCATGAACCAGCACCAGGAGGCCAGATTGGAGATGATGAAAGTTGCAGGGAAAACTCAGCTCACTAAACTCGCCACCTGACTGGGCCCCACATGATGTGGAGGTGTCTTTCCTTGGAAGGGTCTCGGGAAAAATCATGTTAGAAAAAACAACTTTCAACAATAGTCAACCTTACACTAATCCCCCAAAATAGAAAACCTAAGTGGTATAGTTGAAAATAAATTGAAAATATCCAAGTTTTGTATGAGCCGTCATCAGATTGTATAATTTGTGTTGTTGGTGAGGTTGGGTATGGCTGCTGCTGAACCGAACATGAACCAACACCAGTAGGACAGGTTGAAAAGGATGAAAGAAACTGGGAAACCCCAGCTGGCCACACTCTCCACCTGCCGGGCCCTTAACAGGTACACGCTCTCGGGTGATGTGGTGGTGTCTACGCTTGGATGGCTCTCGGGCATAATCGATGCTACCTATGTGTTAGGTGATTAGGAACTTTTTAAGAGTAGGTAGTAACAATATAGCATAAATACAAGTAATTAAAAAGTAAAACTTTCAAACTAAACAAACCAAAACTTGGACAAAGAAAATATAAAGGCAAAATAACTTATCAAAATCGCTATGTGGAAATAACGCATACTAAAATAAAATTTATGAAATAAAAGAACACAATCCACCACATGTGTACATTTCTACATGAGCAAATTAATAGGTTTGCAAATTCTAACGAGGTCATAAAAATCATAAGCAGTTGGTATGCATGGATAGGATGAATCTTGGACATACAGTAAATTACTATATAATGGGAAGATTGAGTATTAGCAGGAAAATCACACATGCATGCACATCATAATAGTGTGGGTTTTATCTCCTTGACTGATTAAGTTAAAGAATAGTGAAGCCACTGGCTAACACTAAACACAAATATAAATAACTTCTCACGTCCCGGACTTCCCAAACTTGACTACTTCCTTTAACGTGACGATAGTGCGTTGTTATATGTGCGATTAGTTTGCTTGGGAAACAGATTAACTTGCTCATGTAGTAATGTACACCCTATGTGGTGGATTGTGTTCTTTTATTTAATAATTTTCATTTTAGTAAGTGTTGTTTCCACATAGCGATTTTGATAATTTAATTTGACTTTATATTGTCCTTGTCCCAATTTTGGTTTGTTTAGTTTGCAAGTTTTACATTTTAATTACCAATGTGTCAACAATAGAATTAATAAGGTCCTGAGAGAGTAAGCTGTTCTAATAGGACTAGCACACCATCATCACTGTTAACCCGTTGAGACCCAGCGTCGCACGTGTTGCGTCGGCAGTCTTTGATCACCAACTCCCAGCGACGCATCACGTGCGTCCGACATATAAAAAACACTTACGTGGCTCGTAAGGTAGGAAATGGCGGGAGAATAGGAGGGGGAGGTACCGTAGTGTGTGTGGGAGCCGGGCCAGTAGGTGTGAGCGGGCCGAGACAGCTGCGCGGCTGGTGGTGGTGGGCTTAGTGGGGATAGTTTACACCCCTAGTTCACCGCCACTTTGAACCTTCATTACTCCGGTCGTATGGGAGCTAGAGGCTTGAGATTTATGTGAGATACTCCTTAGGATGTATGCCGTACAATGCCATACTCAGTTTTTTACCCTATTGCTCCGGGCGGGGGGGCCTGGTGGGGGAGACGAACTTTTGAAACCCCCCCCCCCCCGCCCCCCAAATGACCGAAATGATTTTTTTTTTATTTCTGTGTTCATTTCTCACCATTCTCTTCCATTTTGGCTCAACAAATTTTTTTGAGGCTCCCCCCCCCCAACCCACCGGCCCCCCCCCCAAAAAAAAAATGTCAGAGGTGATTTTTTTTTTTTTTTCATTTCTCATCCTTGTCTTCCATTTTAGCAAACAAAAAAAATAAGTGAAAATGGCTTGGGACTGGGGTGAACAAAGTATTATAACTAGCCGGGGCTCAACGGGTTAAACAATGAATAATCTAATCTAAGGCATAAATGATAAATCTTGTATAATAATAGTAATGTGCTATTCCTATACAATATATACTGTACTACCATGTAATATTATATATAGCCAATGCCGGAGGAACCAGTTATCTTTTATATTCATTGTCGATAGTATCAATTGCTTGCTTTTGCGATTTCCTTAGTTTATTTGTGCGATAAATGTAGGTTATTTGTAGGGTAGTTATTGATAGGGGTCACTTGAGGCATGCTATGCTTACAGGTACCTACCCGATAGCACTATCGTTAGTGAGTGCTGTACTGTATTTTATATATTATTTTGTAATAGTATAGATATCTTATCAATATTTGTATTTTGTACTATTGTTAATGTCTTGTCATGTTGCAAATTTGATTTTAAATAATATTTTGACATTTAACATGTAGTTTCTTTATTCATGCAGAGTTTAGTAAAATTTACCAGAACGTCCCGGACTTCCCAAACTTGACTAATTCCTTTAACGTGACGATAGTGCGTTGTTATATGTGCGATTAGTTTGCTTGGGAAACAGGTTAACTTGCTCATGTAGTAATGTACACCCTATGTGGTGGATTGTGTTCTTTTATTTAATAATTTTCATTTCAGTAAGCGTTGTTTCCACATAGAGATTTTGATAATTTAATTTGACTTTATATTGTCCTTGTCCCAATTTTGGTTTGTTTAGTTTGCAAGTTTTACATTTTAATTAATACTGTACAGCATACCTTGGTGGTGATAAAGGTTGTTTTCTTCTTACACATCCTGGAGTTGACCGTCCTTGGTTTACCCAGCTCCTGCAGTCTGGGGGAGGAAGTGAAAGATTAACCTTTACAGTACCAGTGCCGTCCTTTTCACAATATGCTGGCTACTATTAGACAATTCTCTTCAGTTTTAAGAAGAGTCTCCAGCAATTAACAGGCTTCAAACTATCTTAATTAACCCTTTTTACTATCTTAGATCCTTCTTAAGCAGCACACAATTGTCTAAATATAGCTAGGATAAAATAAATATGTCATCGATACAGAAGGGGTTAAGAGACATTAAGAAATAGAACCAAGTTTGCATATGTAGGCTACATACATTTTCATAAAATAAGAAAAATTATACATAAGCCCTCTCCATAAGAAGGAGGCCTTAATAACGCCAATGTTCTTAATCATGTATTTGTTAAAATACAGTACAGTATGTGTAATCAGTTATTCGCCAGCTAATTTATCAATCTCTCACACAAACATTTAAGTACAGGCACAAACATATACACTTATAAGTTATGACAACTGAAAATTGAATAATTTATCCAATGGTGCCATACCACACATACACACAGATGTACAGTTATAAATTTCTGAAACTAGGCTGTACTAGTCCCTATCCCATTTGTAATCTATTTGAAAACTATGGAATTTTTAACAACCTCCATGGGCCAAGTGTGTTACCTGATGACTAATCCAAACTCCAGGAGGACCAGGGTAACAAAGGTGAGGCAGGAGAGGAGCCACACGTCGATAGCACGCACGTAGCTCACCAGCGGCGTCGACTGCCTGCGGGAGAGGGGGTTATATATCACGATTTTGCTCTGGAAGGTGTTAATATAAAGATTATATATTGTGCTGAACACAGTGTGACCTAGGAACTGACATGGATTATTTTTTAATACACTAGTTTAACCTGAACACTAAGTTCCCCAAAAGAACTCTTATATCTAGGGCTAGCACAAAGGATTAGAACAAGATAGACAACTAATCAAGAGGAGATAGGGAAGGGCAAGGGGAGACCCCAAATCTAGGAAGGTGAAGGCTTGTAGACATATCCTACCATGTCATCAGTTCAGCCAGGCCACATGAGCTCCACACCAGAACTCTTATAGGGCAGGGCCAAAGAATGAAGGAATAACTGCTACACAGCAGCACTAATGAAAAAGTTATTAACCCCCTGAGCACCGGCTGATTTATAATAAATGTAAACTACAGGCCCAGCAGGTTGTCAAAAAAAAAAATCTTCCTGAAAACACATAGGATGGGTTAGTAATAAAGGAAACACCACAAAAAACCGCTCACCTAGGTCATTTATGGGTCCTGCGAGGCGGCGGAGTCGCAATTAACATGGGGAAATGGATAGGCAAAATACTGGAAAATCACGTTTTTGTGCGCCCACACGCACGCGGCTGGACTTGGAGGGTTTCCAACCATCGGTATTATTGCGTGGGATACTAACGCAGTTTCCATACAAATTTGAACCCTCTGACATAGGACAAGTGTAATTAACGCCAACGCACCCTATGCGTCGCTGGGGGTTTAGCGTTACATACGGACAAATGCCCCCCACAGTCTCAGACTTGCTAGTGAGAATAATGGTAGTTTGAATTTGAGTGCAAATGAAGTGGCTGAGATGTGTGAGAGGAGGCGAGTGGACGTCTGCTGTGCCCAGGAAACACTCTGGAAAGGGTATGGGGTACAGTGGATTGTTGGAAGAAAGAAAAGACATAGGATCTAAGGGGGTGAGACTGATAAAGTGAAAGGAGGAGTGGGTGTTCTGGTGGCTGAAGAGTGGGCGGAAAGTGTGCTTCAGATTACAAGAGTTAGTGAAAGGCTGATTGTTTTGAAGTTGAAAGTTGGTGTAAGAATTCTGAATGTGATATCTGCATATGCCCCACAGGCTGGCCTACAGAAAGAGATAAAAGAAGATTTCTGGAATGACACCGTCAGTGTCATTTCAGGCCTCTCGGAGAATGAAATAACAATCCTGGGAGGGGACCTGAATGGTCACGTGGGAGCATCTGCAGATGGATACGAGGGAGTACATGAAGGAAATCGTTACGGAAGGAGGAATCTGGAAGGCGAATATATACTGGAGTCCTGCGTTGCACTTAACATGGTTGTGTGCAACACGAAGTTCAAGAAAAGACAGAGCCATCTGGTCACATAAAACTCTGGGGTCTCCAGTAGCCAGATAGATTACTTCTTAGTTAACAGGAAAGACTGGAAACTGGTTCGGGATGTAAAGGTCATCCCGAGCGAAGAATGTATCCCCCAGCATAAGCGACTTGTGTGCGACATGAGCTTATACAGAGATCCTAAGCACAAGAAGGTATACATGCCCAAAAGGAGAGTGTGGCTGCTGAAGAACAAGGAAGTTAGGGATAGGTTTCATAGTGAACTGGAGGAAATGAATAGAAATAAGGAAGCTAGGCCTACCGATGTAAATAGTCAATGGAATTTCCTTAAGCATAGCCTTCTCGCTGCCACTGACAAAGTCTGTGGGAAAACAAAGGGTCACCCCAGGAATAAGACCTTCTGGTGGTGGAATGATGAGGTAGAGCATGCTGTGAAAGAGAAAAGGAGATGCTTCAAAGCATGGAAGAAGGGAGGCAGCAAGGAGGAATACCAGGCAGCTAAACGAACTGCCAAAAAAGTTATTTACAATGCTAAATAAGGCATTAAGGACCTGGTCCTCGAACAAGTGTGTAACACTGACAATCCCAATGGGATCTTCAACCTAGCTAGGCGAGTTAAAAATTACAGTAGGGATATTATCGGTGAACAGTGTGTTAGAAACGATAATGGGAAGATTGTGTATGCAGAAAATGAAATCAGAGAAGCATGGAAGGCACACTATGAACGGTGACCAATCAGACCATTTCAACCAGTAGCTCTCAACCAGTACCAAATCAACCAATACGGTTAGGTTAGGTTAGGTTAGTACTATATTTTGGCACTGGTTTGGTTGGTCTGGGTTAATTTGGCACTGGTTGAGAGCTACTAGTTGAAATGGTCTACTGGTTGAGATGACATGGAACCACTATGAACGATTGCTAAATGTAGAGTTTGAATGGGATAAAGAACAGCTTAGTATCGAAGAACCAATATCTGGATCCCTTCCTTTGATAGCACCAACTGTAGTGAGCGACACAATCAATAAAATGAAGGACGGTAAAGCTCCAGGGTGCTCTGACATTGTCGCTGAGATGATAAATGCCTCAGGGGAGACTGGTGTCGGCTTAGTCACCGAGTTGATAAACACCATTATTAAAGATGAGAAAATCCCAGAGAATTGGCACAAAAGTGTAATAGTAAATATATACAAAGGAAAAGGGGATGAGCTAGATAGAGGTAATTATAGAGGCCTGAAAATGCTTAACCAAATCATGAAGGTCTGTGAGAGTCTTTGAGGGTTTGATCAGGCAAAGCATCTCCATTGATGATATGCAGTTTGGCTTTGTGCCAGGACGTGGTACAACCGATGCTATCTTCATAATCAGGCAGATACAGGAAAGATACTTACTAAACGGCAGGGATCTTTACTTTGTGTTTGTAGACCTGGAGAAGGTCTTTGACAGGGTGCCTAGAGATGTTGTGCAGTGGGCTATGAGGAAACTTGGTATGGAAGAGTGGCTGGTGCGTGTGATAATGAAAATGTATGAGGATTTGCGAAATGCGGTGAGGGTGAAAGGTGTACTGAGTGAGGAGTTTACAGTCCGTGTTGGAGTTCATCAGGGTTCAGTGTTAAGCCCCCTCCTCTTTATTATGCTCCTGGAGGCACTGTCTAGAGTTTTTAGATATGGACTCCCGTTGGAGCTGTTTTATGCAGACGATTTAGTCCTAATAGCTGACAATGTGCAAGATGCTGAGGCTAAATTCAGAAGATGAAGAGAGGGCATGGCGAGCAAGGGTTTAAGTGTCAATATTAACAAAACCAAGGTTATGCATTGTAGATTGAAACGAGGCAATGTGGAAAAGAGCGGTGCATACCCATGTGCAGTGTGTGGAAAGGGTGTGGGTGCTAACTCGATTCGATGTAGCATCTGTTGATGTTGGGTGCACCATGGGAGTAAGCGCTGAAGTAGAATAAAAGGACCCCTGCCGAAGGATAAGTCAGAAATCAAGACATTTGAGTGCGTAGTGTGTAAAGGCGAGCTAGTGTTAAATGATGATCCTGTTGTTGTTGTATGTTAATAAAAATCGCCACCTGTAAGTGGCACCGATTAGCGTGTCTGTGGCTGTGAATTTTGGAAATAAGTCATTGGAGCTGGTGGACAAATTTGGTTACCTAGGAGATACCATCTCTGCCGGTGGTGGGGCCGATGCTGCCACTGTCGCTAGAATTAGATGTGGCTGTGGGAAGTTCAGAGAACTGCTGCCAATTCTGACCATGAAAATAATGCCTCTCCCCCTAAAGGGAAAGGTGTATGCCTCATGTGTTAGAAGTGCAATGACGTATGCCTCAGAAACATGGGCCGTTAAAGTAGAGGATGTCAACAGAATGGAACGTATGAGAATAGGGAGATGGATGTGGGGCCAGGCTGCAAGATAGAATAACAAATGATGAGCTGAGGAGACGTTTAGGTATAAAGAGTATTAGCGAGGAGATGCGTACAAGTAGTCTGGGATGGTATGGACATGTTGAGAGAATGGATGAACAAAATTGGGTGAAAAGATGCAGGTCTGTGATTGTGGAGGGAGCTGCACCAAGGGGTAGACCGAGGAAGACCAGGAATTGGACTATACGTGCCGATCTCAAATTAAAAACTTGACAAGTGAAGCAGCCCTTAACAGGGTTGCCTGGAATGCCGCCATTAGGACAAGAGACTGAAACTGCACGTATGTGTGGAGCACTCTGTCTTAAAATGTTATGTATGTATGTATGGTAGGGCTTCGCTGCATGTCTGCCTGCCAAGATCGGAACCTCTCCGGGTGGTCGGGGGCCGGGGGAGTGCTGGAGGGACCTGGGTGACCCTGGTCTCTGGGTCTTCTCCTGGATGACCAAGATATGTGTGAATTTGTGTTTTGTTTTTGTGTGTTTGTTGTTTTCTGTTGTCCCTGTTCTTGCTCTGTCTTGAGTCCACCCCCCCCAAAAAAAAATCAGAAAAGTGGGGATTGGGCCTGAGTAAATAGATAGAAAGAAAAATACTTGCTCTCGTGTTTCCGATTTCGACTCCTCTGAATTCTCTACTTTATGGCTCAAACTTTCCTGTCATTCTCTTACTAAATATTTCTGTGCTGTCTATCTTTCCCCTAACTCAACCAACTTTTCCAAATTCTTTGACTATCTAAACTCTACAGTGGAACACATTCTATCCATTTCTCCTTTCTCAGAAATCTCCATCTTAGGAGATTTTAACGTTCACCACCGCCAATGGCTCTCCTCTCACACTACTGACCCACCTGATGAACAAGCCTACATCTTTTCTATCATAAATGACCTAGAGCAGTTAGTTCAGCAACCCACCCGTATCCCGGATCGCATCGGAGATCGGCCCAACATTCTTGACTTGTTTCTAACTTCTAACCCTTCTTCTTATACTGTCGATCTTTTCTCTCCTTTGGGCTCCTCCGACCATAAACTTATCTCTGTCAACTGTCCTATCTCTCCAGTACGGCCACCCGATCCTCCTAGCCGGCGGCGCCGGCGGCGCTTGTGGCACTTTGGCGCTGCCGACTGGGAGGCTCTCCGGCAGTACTTCTTTGATTTCCCATGGAATGATTTCTGCTTCCGTGGCCGGGGACCCTCGGAGAGTGCTGAACGCATTACCGAGGTAATCCTATCGGGCATGATAGCATACATTCCATTCTCTTTCTCTCAGACTAATGCTAAAAAATCTTGGTTTATTCACGCCTGTTCTACTGCTGTCCGCAATAAGGAGGAAGCATTGAAATGGTACCAACGCCTTAAAACTCAAGACTCTCATTCTTCATATGTTTCTGCCCGGAATCAAGCCAAATCTGTTCTTCGACTTGCCAAACACTCTTTCATCAATAATAAATGCACTGAACTATCCAACTCTAGCTCTTTCCAAGCTTTCTGGCATCTAGCCAAAAACCTCTCCAACAATTTCTCTTCCTCGTCTTTCCCTCCCCTTTCCCATTCTGATGGCACAACCATCACTTCTTCCTCTGACAAAGCTAAACTCTTCGCTCAAACTTTTGCTAGAAACTCCACCTTGGATGATTCCGGTGCTATTCCTCCCTTTCCACCCTCCTCTTTCTTACTTATGCCTAATATCCTAATCTCTTCTAAAGATGTACTTTCTACCCTCTCTAATACTAATAAGGCGTACGGTCCGGACGGTATTCCTCCTGTTGTTCTCAAAAACTGTGCTTCTGTGCTGACTCCCTGCCTAGGCAAACTCTTTCGTCTCTGTCTATCCTCTAACGTCTTCCCTTCATGCTGGAAGTTTGCTCACATTCAACCTGTCCCAAAGAAGGGTGACCGCTCTCAACCCTCCAACTATCGTCCAATTGCTCTTATCTCATGTCTTTCTAAAGTTTTTGAAACTATTCTTGCTTCCAAATTTCTTAAGCATTTCTCTTCTCATAATCTGCTCTCAGATCGCCAGTATGGCTTCCTTAACCTAAGAAGTGCGCATGGGGGGTATGAGACACCACACTCCTGTGCTGACGTATTTGAGCTGTTCCCATCACTAACATCGTTATTTTACCATAAATAGCATTAATACTTATCCATATGCGCCTATTATAGGTTGATTATAAAGGTATTAACCTGTTACAACAATAAAACAAGTGGAAAAAGCGTTTGGATGGTCAAAATCGGCGATACAGGCCGGGAGTTACATAATGTATGGCTGAGGCAACCCCCCACCCCTCCTCTCCTCCCCTTGTCTGGAGAGACAGTTACGCAATAGTCTCTCTCTCGCTCTTTCCCACGCTTGGTAACAGTGATGATAACGCCCTGCTACCAACTCGCTAATGTTAGCACGAAAATACACCAGAAAATTGGGTCTTAAATGGATTTTTTTTCCCCAGACTCTTAACCTCTGAAATGCGCATGGGGGGTATTAGACACCTCTGCCTGTGTGCACGTATTTGAGCTGTTTCCATCACTAAAATATTAATTTTACCATAAATAGCATTAACCTAAGAAGTGTGCATGGGGGTAATTAGACACCTCTGCCTGTGCGGACGTATTTGAGCTGTTTCCATCACTAAAATATTCATTTTACCATATATAGCATTAATACTTATCCATACGCGCCTATTATGGGTTGATTATAAAGGCATTAACCTGAAACAACAATAAAACGCGTGAAAACAGCGTTTGGATGGTCAAAATCGGAGATACAGGCCACGAGTTATATAATGTATGGGTGAGGCAACCTGCTTTCCCGCCAATTTCCCCCAAGGCCACTGAGACACAGTCGATCGATACTCTCTCTCTCTCTCTCTTGCACTCGCTTGCTAACAGTGATGTTCAATGCCCTGCTTGCAACTCGCTAATGTTAGCACGAAAATATACCTCAGAATAAGGGAATAACAGGGAAAATAGGTGATAACTGAAGGAGGGGAGGAAAGTGGGGAAGGAGGGGAGGTAGAGGAGTGATATTTTGCATGGCCCAGGGGCAAAAAATAAAAATAAAAAATAAAAAAATAAAAAATAAATTATGTTTAACCCGTGGAGCCCCGGCTAGTTTTGTAATGTTTGTTCACAAGAACCCGGCCGGTTTTCAAAAAATGGTTTTATTCCAGAAACAATAGCGAATGGGTTAGGAATGAAGGAAAAACCACGAAAAACTGCTCAAAAAGCTTAAAGAATGGTCCTACAGAGCCCCCGAAAACGTATTTTACGAGAGTAAAAAATTGAAGGCAATTACCCAAAAAAAACAGGTTATTGCGCGCTCACGCGCACGCACGTGGACTTTGAGAGTTTTCAACCATCGGCACGGTTGCGTGGGATACGTACACAGTTCCCATACAAATCTGAGCCCTCTCGAGTGGCTACACCTGAGGTTACGGTCGGCGCAATTAGGGTGACGCGTCAGACGCGTCTCTGGGGCTGTGCGTTACATACATCGCCGACGCGTCAGACGCGTCGCTGGGGCTGTACGGGTTAAAGTTGATTTTTTTTTTTCTCTGACTCTTAAGTCTTTTCCCGCAGTCTGCCGGGGGAACTCTTAAGAGTCTTCCCGCAGTTCCCGGGTTAATACTTCTCCATATGCGCCTATTATAGGTTGATTATAAAGGTATTAACCTGTTACAACAATAAAACAAGTGGAAACTGCGTTTGGATGGTCAAAATCGGCAATACAGGCCGGGAGTTACATAATGTATGGCTGAGGCAACCTCCTTTCCCGCCACTTTTCCCCAAGGCTGGAGAGACACTGTCGATCGATACTCTCTCTCTCTCTCTCTCTCTCTTGCACTCGCTTGCTAACAGTGATGACAATGCCCTGCTTGCAACTCGCTAATGTTAGCACGAAAATATACCACAGAAAAAGGGAATAACAGGGAAAATAGGTGATAACTGAAGGAGGGGAGGAAAGTGGGGAAGGAGGGGAGGTAGAAGAATGATATTTTGCATGGCCCAGGGGCAAATTTTTTTTTTTTTTTTCGGTGTTTAAAATTGATTTTTTTTTCCCCTATCTCTTAAGAGTCTTCCCGCAGTCCGCCAGGGGAACACTTAAGAGTCTTCCCGCAGTTCCCGGGTTAAGAGCCTTCCCGCAGTCGCCCGGGGAAACTCTTAAGAGTCTTCCAGCAGTTGCCGGGTTAAGGGTCGCTCTACTGGTGATCTTCTTTCATATCTTACTAACTCTTGGTCATCCTCCTTTCGGGACTTCGGTGAGACTTTTTCTATTGAACTAGACATATCGAAAGCCTTCAATAGAGTCTGGCACAAATCTTTAATTTCTAAACTACCCTCCCTCGGTTTCTATCCCTCCATCTGTGCCTTTGTCGCTAATTTCCTTTCCGGCCGTTCCATAGCCGCGGTTGTGGACGGCCATTGTTCACTTCCTCACCCTATAAACTCCGGTGTTCCTCAGGGCTCTGTCCTATCTCCTATTCTCTTTCTAATTTTTATAAATGATCTCCTCAACTGTACAGTACCTCAATTCCCATCCATTCATACGCAGACGACTCAACCTTACACAACTCCATTAGTTTTTCATAACGCCCCAGCCAGCAATCCCTCAACGACAAATGTAATGAAGCCATAGAATTCTTAAATTCTGATCTAAATACTATCTCCAATTGGGGCAGAGAAAACCTTGTTACCTTTAATGCTACCAAAACCCAATTTCTCCATCTATCAACAACCCGTAAGGAACTCCCAGCGGACTATCCCTTATTCTTCAACAATACAAAAATTAATCATTCATCTTCTCTCAATATTCTTGGTGTCTCTTTTTCTTCTGCTCTCAGTTGGAAGGACCATATTACCAGTCTTGCTAAGGCAGCCTCCCAGAAGCTGGGTGTGCTCAACCGCCTTAGGGGGTTCTTTTCCCCTACACAGCTTCTTGCTCTGTACAGGGGCATAGTTCGTCCTTGTATTGAGTATTGTTCACATGTGTGGGGAGGTTTCTCTCACACCGCTCTCCTAGACAAAGTTGAAAGGAAGGCCTTTCGTATCATTAACTCCCGTCCACTCACCAACTCTCTGCAATCTCTCTCTCTCCGCCGCAATGTTGCATCTCTCTCGCTATTCTATCGCTACTATAATAATCAGTGTTCCTCAGAGCTTTCCCAGTGTATACCACCTCCTTTACGTAGGGCACGTGGTACCCGTCTTGCAACTCAATCCTACCCCTACTCTGTGCAACTCTCCAACCCGAGAGTGAAACGTTACTCTCAGTCTTTCTTCTACTCAACAGCTGAGCTCTGGAACTCTCTCCCAGAATCAGCCTTTCCCCTTTCTTATGACTTAAATTGCTTCAAACTCTGTGTGTCCAGGCATTTTGGCTCGAACGTCCCTTGATTTTGGCCCTGTCACTCTTTCAACTATGGGGTAGGCACTCGCTATAGGCAGTTCTGCCTTTTGCCTCCCTCAATCACATAGAAAAAAAATAAAAAAAAATAGATAGATGTATGTATGTACTGTATAGGTGACGCATAATGTGCATTGCTGGTACTCAAGGGGTAAAGGACGAAGAATGAGAGAGATGAGGATGAAGGAAGAAAAATTTGCAAGTGGATGCAAAAAAATGCACTACTGAGGGGAAGGCACACCACGAGGTTGTATACTACTGTATAGTCAGGGCTAACGGCAAAGAATAGTCAGCCAGGCTGCTAAAGAGGCCAAAGAGACACAGTCAAGTCAGGAGCCAATAACCAAGCCAGGCTAACTACGAGGGCCCGACAGGGTGGCATATGATATAGGTCACCCAAGGGACATCTGGAAGGGAAAGAAGAAGAACAGAAGGGGAAAACAGAGAAAAAGGAAATAAAAGCTAAGCAATATTAGTCAAGCCGACGACAAAAGCTCGAGGAGAGAGAGAAACGCTCCTCCATCAAGCCCCAGTCGCCGGCCCCAAAACCCACCTACGGCGTCAACGGGCATAGTACTTGGGGGTGGAAATACAGCACAATAGGGTATTGTTAATCCCGAAAGCATAGCGTGTAGAGGTCTCTTATGGTAATGGATAATGTAGCGTGTACAATGTATGTTGTAGGGTAACAATGTAAAATGAAGATCCCTGTGAAGCATATATAACAGGGATAGGAATATAGAAGAAAATATGCTGCTCTGATATACTGGGAAAATCTACATTCTATACAATGTTAAGAACTAAAAGTTACATAATTTTGGATATGCTATGTATGGTACAGTAGTGTGGACTTACATGGTGACCCCCAGTAGAGCAGACATGGTGAGGATGGTGGTGATACAGAGAGTGACCCGGCCTGGGATGACCTCTGGGGGCACCACCAAGGACACGAAGGACACCACCACAAAGAGGCCCGATGGAATGTACACCTGCAGCAACATGTAGCTCATACGTCTGGTCAGGTGGACCCGAAATCCCAGCGCCGGGTAGGATCCTGGAATTGGCAACTTAATGTTAGAAACTAAGTGAATTTTTGCTTGAATAATGCTTTCTGCCAGTTAAAGGCTATTAATGTCCATGACTCATTCTTTCATGGAAGAAGGCCTTTAAATGCCATAGGCCTACTATTACTGCTACATCACTTCATTATACTCTCTTCTTATACCTTGAGCATTCAAAGCAAATTTGTGATCTTTGGTGATAATATACCAATTAATACACACATACATAAATAAAAGTTTAAAGACCGCTTCATCCACAGAGAGCATGGTTTTAGTCTCTTTACTGTAGCACAGTACAATAAAGACTTGCCACAACATAGCTCCATCATGTCATCACAGTGCCAGTGGCCAATGTTGGTATAGTGCTAACAGTGTCTCAGCAAGACTCTACAGAGTCCCCCTGAGGCACTTGCACCTGGCGAATCTGCACCACACCAGCCATAACCGTGCTACAATAAGGCAGTAACAAGAAATCACTGTAACTGCATTTCCTATGGCATTGAAGCAGTTTTCCGTACAATATATTTTAATCTTCCCCCACTTTCAAGTAGGACTCCTATATAATTTAGCTTACTGAAAGTTAAATTTAAAACATGACAAAATAAATCATGTTAAGGGCAGGTCCAAAGATTCTAAACTGCTCCTAGGCTGACTTGCACTGCCTTTGCACAGCGGTCTAAACTAAAATGGCTCCTTACTAAACCAAAAGTTCAGTTGTTAATGTAGTTTACAAAAATTCTGTCACTTCACCTTACCGTAGACATCCTGGACCCGTGTGAAGGGATCGGTCTTCTCAAACTTGATGAGGAACTGTTCACTGCGGATCTTCTTCTTCACCTCCAGACCTGGGGGTGTCCACACATACATGTTCCTCTCCAGGGTGTACGCATCTGGGGGGAGTTACTGGGGTGGATCATAGTGCTAGGTTTTATAACACATTTTAGACCAATAGCTATGAGTCTTTCTTAAGCTGAGTTAACTCGCATTGTTTTTACCAGGAAAAAAGAAAAAGGGCAACCTAGAATGATTTTCTGATAGAAATATAGGAAATAGGAATATGGCTAAAATGGAAAGCATGCACACACTCTTTAAGAAAATCGGTGAAACATATCAAATATATAGTAGTGGTAGTGATCTCATAATATATTATATAAATTACACTATGCCTTCAACACGAAAAATATACTTTCATACACGAATATTTGTGTGTATGAAAAGTTTGTGTATAGGATCAGTATATGGTGTCCTTATATTCATATTTCGAAGCATTACAACAGATCATCCTGTACACATATTATTTAAAGTATTAGTGATTAGTTGTGGACAAAAGCATAACCATGTGAATAGAACGACGATAATAAAAACAAGACAACATCATATAAAAGTACATAAAAATACAATATCACAGAGACAAAGTTGTTGTGCAGTTTGTCCAGCAAGAGTCAAATTATTGTCTTGTGTATACTTTCCAGTAACAGTAGGCTTGTGCAGATGATCCATGGTGACAAGAGGTTTCAATCACCGGTTTGTGCAGATGGATAAGAGAAAGAAACGGTTCAAACATCAACTTGCACAACTGTAGGAATCGGGTATGGTGTAAAAACCGATTCCTACACAACAACTTACAACTCTCCATCCTGACGTCACAAATCTGGTGGTCGCGGGGGAACCACTCGTAGTTCATGGGGCACGACATCCGTACAAACAAGCTGCAGTGATACCAGTTTTGTACCGGTACCGGTCACGGTCATCATATATTTTATAACTACAGTGTACTGCTACAATAACATTAACTAATACAGCTACATCAACTATTTCACAGTCTATAGGCTACAGCTAATTGTAAGAATATTTTCAATTATCTAGAAGCAGCCTACTTTCAAAGAGATCTACTACACTACATCAGCTACCACAAACACAGTCTATGCAGCTTTAAGAATAAACAATGTTTGTGCAACTGTCATAAAGCATCTTACAGTACTTTACGATATCTTCCTGAGCCAATTTCTCAATATTCTAAATTTTATATGGAAGAGAAAAATTCACACTCACTTGCCAGAATAATCAACAGTGGAGTCCCCGTAAATCCAGACCGACGCTATCTGCGTAAGAACGGTGGGAGAGACTGCTTCTTCGCTGTGATCTGGGAAAATATAATGCTGAAGTAATCAACTGCAAATCATTGAATAATAGATATATAAATTCAATAAGTAAACAATCTTATATGAACTGATGCAAATTTCGAGAACAAATGGTATATGTTGTTGTTGTTGTTGTTCCCTAAGCTGCCTGGCCGAACAGCCCCGAGTCCCTGAGGAAGGCCATGGCCACGATTGGGCTTTCCCACAGAGCTCTCATTGAGTGTAGGTTGTGTTGTTGGCGTAAGTGGTTGTGTGAAATGCAGTCTTCGATGATGTGTTTAATGGTATGGGGTGCTGTGTTACATCCCGGGCAGGCGTCGACAACGGAGTTATCCAGTCTCTTCTGATAGCTCAGGAGAGCTGGATGGTGTCCGCATCTCAGCCTGGCCAGGTGGACTCTGTCCTCGCGAGGGAGGGAGGATTCGGAAGGATGGATTTCGGGAGGTCGTGCATGCAGCTGCGTGTTGTCTGTGAGTGAGTGGATGGATTGGCGAGAGATATGAGTATGGATGTGCTTCTGGAAGTTGGTTCGGGGTGGGCAGGGAGGGAGAGAGGACAATAATTGTGTGTGATACCGTGTGCTGGGTGTTGTTTTGATATTTCTTGGTGTCTGTGGGTGTGTTGCCATGTAGTTTAGTGGGTGGTCTTGGTTCATGGAGGCTGCTGCCAGGAATTGAGTGCCTCTCATGTCCAGATGGTCTTTGACTTTGAGGATTTTGGTTTCTTGATGTAGATGATCTGTGGGTGCAGTAACTGTGCAGCCTGTAATGATCTTCAGGGCTTTGTTTTGAATAGTCTGTAAGGTCTTATGATGTGTTTCAGCTAGGTTAGAAGCCCAGGCTGGGCTTGCATATTCCATTACTGATCTTATGTATTGTTTATATACTGTGGTGGTAGTTTCTTTGTTGTGTCCAAATTTTGTGTGAGCAAGTGACCTGAGGGCGTTAAGTCTGGGTGTCAGTTTCTTTTTAATGTTTGTGGTGTGCTGTTTGAATGTCATATGAGTATCATATGTTACTCCTAGGATTTTGGGTGTGTGTGTATGTGTTAGGGGTGTGTTGTTTATGGTGAGTTGAGGGATGTATTCGTGTTCACCTGTCCAGCTTGTGAGCAGGGTTGCGGTGGATTTGGCTGGGGCTAGATTAAGTCTGTTTGTAGTGCACCAGCCATGTAGTGTGTTGAGATAGGGTTGAAGGAGATCTGTTGCTCTTCTTGGGTCATGGTGTGTGCATGCGAGTGTTATGTCATCTGCATAGGAGGCTAAGTTTATTTGGGGAGTATTGGGTGTAGTTATATCGTGCATGTACAGATTGAAGAGTGCGGGCGATAGGACGGATCCTTGTGGGACTCCGTTTGGAAAGTTTCTGATTTTAGATGACTGACCGGCAAAAGATACGTGTGCACATCTGCCTGCTAGGAAGTTGGCCAGCCACCTTTTTGTGTTGTTGTGCATGTTTGTGTTGTAGATTTTGTTTGTTAGGTTGTGGCGGGGGTTGGCATCGAAGGCTTTACTAATGTCGAGTGTGGCTAATAGTGATCTGTGTGGTGGTCTAGCTGAGTTGATGCCGTCGAAAGCTCTTTGTGTAAGGTCTGTGAGAAGAGTGTTTGTGGAGTGCAGTGGCCTAAAGCCATGTTGTGTTGGAGCTAGGGGTAGGTCGGGTGTAATTAGTTGTAATACTAGGCGTTCCATGACTTTGGAGGGGGAGCAAAGGAGTGTGATGGGGCGGTGCGAGGAGGGTAGCGTGGGGTCTTTGTTGGGTTTGGGGAATGTGATGATGATACCATGCTTCCAAATGTCTGGTATTGTGTTGTGTGAATAGCTGTACAGTAGTTTGATATGTTAGTGAGTGTTTGTATGCCTTGTGGTCCCAGGTGTCTGAGGTGTATGTTGCTTATGTTGTCTAGGCCACAGGCGGGTGAGTGCTTGAGATTGTTGATGATATGCTTTGTCTGGTGATTGGTGAAGGGTGTATAGTCAGGGTCTGTGGGGAATTGTCTCTTACGTCGGATGACACGTCGGTCGTCCTTTGTGAGGTTCTAGGTGGCTGACATGTGAGAAGTGATTGATGAGAGTGTTTGCTTGTTGTTTACATGAAGGAGTAGAGTCTGTTGTTGTGATTGCAGCATGTGATTGTGTTGTGTTGCTGTTGGAAAGTGTGATGCTGTTTAGTGTTTTGTAGAGTTTTTTGGGGTTTGTTTTGTGGTCAAGTGTTTGTAGGAAGTTATTCCAATTTAGTTTTTGTTGTTCTTGTATTTTGTTGTTAGTTTGGGTGTTGAGTGCTTGAATTTGTTGTGTGATGTCTTGTGTGTGGGGTGCTGGGGAGTGTTTCAGTGTGTCGCGTTGTCTGATGAGGTTTTGAATTTCTGGTGTGAAGTTGGGGTTGTGTCTTTTTCTGTTACCTCTTGGAATGTGTTTCTTGTCAGCGTTTTGGATAGTTTTATTGAGTACAGTCAGGACCCCCAATTCGCGAGAATATGGGTGACAGGAGGCATCGCGTATTGTGAATTCGTGTATTGTGGAACTAACTTTAAATGGGAATAATTAGATTGGGTGACATCTCTCAATTATGGCCTATTTTCGACTTTTTTGGCCCTATTTTCGACATTTTTGGCTCTACAGTACAGTCTATATCTTATATATAAGAACAACAATGAATAAAAATATGAAACCTTACCTTAAAATTAGTAGTAGATAGGCTAGGACTAGGACTAGGACCGTAGGACTTCACGATTTTCTCCAACTTCTCCCTCCCTGACCAAATCGTACAAACAGTTTACTCTGACAAGCCTATTGCACAGTTTCCTTCTCCTTTTTTCTTGCGATCCAACACTTCCACCTTCATTTTGTGTGTTATCTTTAAAATGCCCCAGAACAAGAAGCCCACCACAGAAGCCACGAGCGAACACCACACAGAAACACCCGGAAGAAAGGTCCACAGAACGAAAGGACCAGCTGACCGAGCCCGCCATTCCAGGCAGGCCCAAGCCCGCAGGGCTAAACAGCTCCAGGACACACCCATTTACCTTTTCTAAAACCGACCATTTTCCACACCTCACGTACACTAACCCCTCGTGTCCTACACTTATTAACTACAAAGATGATGAACAGGAATATACATTCATATTAAAAACACCCATGCCTGTCCCGACGTTGAGCCAATGCCAACACATCAGACAGCCATAATTATATCTATGTATGTTCTTGCATCCGAGAAGTAGATGTTATATATCTTAGAAGTTAAAGCACCCACGCTGTCCCTAGATCTCTTATATCATTTTCCATGACGAGTATAGATATATGTAACCCGTGCTCAGTCGCCCCTTGCATTGCTCCTCTAGTAAACTAAGTATTAATATTAACATTCCCTAACATCTTGTCTTGCCAGACTAAGCTTCTGAAGACCCATCCCCCCATAAATCTATGTATGCAACCCTCAGGTTAAGTATTTTTATCCGCCATTGTGTTCACCTTTTTCCATTTACTTTCCACAATTGTCATACGTCTTCCCCTTGCCTCCTTCGTATCCACAGTCCACACTACGCCAATTTACTTCGTGTCTTACACCTCTTACCCCAACCAGAGATTATATAAGATAACCTGGTTATCAGTATCTGTCATAAGTACCCCGAAACAATAACTAAGTACCCCTACGAACTGCCACTGTGGTTGGTATTTTATATTTAATAGAAAACGCAGTTCCCAGGGCCAAACTAATAGTATCCATAACCCTCTGACTGATCACATAACTCTATCTTTTCCAGACTCATATACCACCCCATAGTTGCATTCCCCGGTAGCATTTGGCTAACGTATTCTACTGCCTTTTCAAACTTCCATATCAATTGTAGCCTAATGCCACCCCCACGCCCAGGGACCTTAGGGGCCAAATTTCCCTGTAGCCCTTGAACTCTCCCCCCCCTCTCATTAAGACACCCGCGCTTCTCGACTCTTGTCCGACCTAGCCTCTCTCTCATACCTCTTGAAGATCCTTGAATTGTCCGTTACTAACGCTCTCCAACCTTTTATATATATACTCCTATCCAGCCTACCTTCACTTAGTAGGCCAGAACAACATTAGAACTTTACTAGCCCCTTGCATGCCATCTATTCTCTTACAACACATTCACAACCCTGCACCCAATGGTCGTCGGTGCGAGGCTAGCCGCCCCGCCAGTAACTAACTTCTATTGTCATACTTCCAGATAAATGTGGCAGAGTTAGCAACCCAGTCTCCACCATATCCAGCAAACCCTACAATTAACAACCAGCCGAGTAAAACCAGCTAGCTAAGGCACCTTCGGTTTTGGTATTAAAGACACTCACATCTGTCTCATACACAGAGGGTTATTACAAACACTGGTGATATGGCAAGCCCCTAGCCACAGCCGCCGGACGACTATATCAGAGAGGGCGCCCAGCTCCCCCTTTTTGCCCACCCGAGGAGGGAGACCCCCACCCCCGCGGAGGTATACCTGGCCCCTGTTTTGACTCTCGAGTCATTGCCAGGTAGCACAGGAATTCTTCCTATCAATGAACTAACCATGAATGACTAACACCTTTACTAACCTCTATTACCTCACAATAAACCATTTACCTTTCTTGCATGCTCTGATCACTAAATTAGCACCTCAGCTATACCATAGAATGAAGATTGAACAATCTAGAGAGACACTCCTATCACAGCTGTCCCCATCCTCCTCGCAAAGTAGATCCAGTCTCTCTCCCCTAAATACGTCCAGTATAGCCAAAATAGTACCTCTTACTAAGGCTCAGTTATATGAAAATATAAAGGCTTCCTATCGCCCTGTGCCACAACAGTAAATACCATCTTACCTAGTCCCCATATCTATTGAGAGCTCAATTAAGTCCATAAGACTCGAGATCCCTACTGTCTGCAGGGTCCAGAACCGAGCCTATAAATCTACCTCCCGCCCCCAGTCAAATCAGTTGAAAGCTAGACACCAACCAGTGGTCACTACCCTGCAGTTTACCTCTAGCTCTGCCCTTGTGTTGTTCCGGAGTTGAGAGATTCCAGATCCGGCAGACTCCGTGGCAGAGAAGACTGATAGAAGCATCTGTCCATGTACAAGTCCTAACGTGCACCTTATAACCTTCGCACAAATTCGTGGGTATATAAGTGTGTAGCCAGCAACGATCATCAAGAGATCCGACTTGAGAACTTCCTACATTTTGGACCATCTGGACGGCCGAGGAACCAGTCGTTAGCCCCCAACATCACCGGAAGCAAGATAACCAGGACCAGATCTACCCATACTATTCAAGATTCATGTTACTAGTACTAAGTGTTATAGTACTAGCTTGATACGCACCTATTAACTTTCTATAAAGTGGCTAAGACCTTGCCCAGTGTAATTCATATTTAACCATTCCATTTGGGACGTACTAAGCGATCAGTGTTTTTTATTAACAGGCGACCTTGACTCTCGTAATTACCTTATTCAGATATTAAAACTCTAGTGATATCTAACGTTCGCCCACTGATTCGTGTTCTACATATTTCTGCCTTAAGAATATCAAACTTAGTTCAGTACCCCCATGAGGTTGCTAGAGATTTCCGTGTTCTATAATATACGCGTCTAATCCTAACTGTGAGTTGCTACGTGGGCACGCGACCAGCCAGCAAGAGGTAAAATCAGTGACAGTGAATTATACGAATATATTGAGGTCTTCCAGTAAAATATAAACTTGCTAATTAAACCCGTGATCAGAAGAATATACCTGAACGTTGGAAGTGGGAGACTAGGCTCCATCCAAATCCGCAAATGCTAGCAGTTCCCTTCTAACATTTGTTTTGTGCAAATATAACTATCTTTCTATGCTCTTTATTTCTTTATTTCAATAAACGTGAACTTGTGTCGTGTTACTGTGTGTTTATTTTGTGTTCTCTATTCCTCATACCTTGTATTGTGCATGCAGCCTTCTATACCCAGTCATTCAGAACTCACATTACCCAAGTTAAACCTGTAGAAAAACAGGGCATAACATTGGCGGCAGCGGTGGTTCTTGATTCGGATAAAAGGTTGCATTACATTGCAAGTTTGGAACAGCTAGAACACGAGAACATCATGGCGCAACCTAACTACGTTTTCATCCCAAATTATGAGGAAACAAATTATGGGATCGAAGTATTCATGGACATAGTGAAATCCTTAGTTGACATTACTTATACCACGGACGCACATAAAATAGCCGTAACATTACCACACCTGGGAAAAGCCGTTTCCCTGGTGGCCTATCAAGTGCGCGCTGATCTCACCTGGAACGAATTTCGCACAATAGTGATAGAAGCCATTAAACCTTCGTTGGGCGTTTTCGTGGCCCACACCCGTATCCTAGACACGAAATTCGAAGGCGATCTAGATGCCACAGTCAGTAAGCTTGCCCAACACATAAAAAATTCTTTCCCCACGTTGACCAAAATCCAACAAGAACAGCAAATTCTGGTCAACCTTGTGTCAATATTGCCCTCAGCAGTAAAAGACCATTTCCGGGTGCACGATTTCGTCGAATACAAAAAAGACCTCATCACGATCCGACGTATTTTGGCCGTGCGCACAGAAGCACCCACCCAAATCGCTGCAATCAAGAGGTTTCCCACGCACCCGCAGCAAACCAACCACCAAAACCCCAAGAATGCCTACCCAGCCTCATCTTTCAACAACAGACCCACCTACCCTTCCGGCAAGCCCCAACCCAGTAGACCCCGGTTCCAACCGTCCCAGCCACGCAGAATCTTCAACCGGAACAGCAACTACAACACCTACCAAAGTAAAAATCCTACCTTAGTCATTATCAACCCCTATGAATTCCCTGCCTGTAATGCTCAGTGTGCCCTCCACCAAATTCGTGACCTCTGCCAAACCTCGCCCCTCTACTCCTCGCATTTCTGTAAATGAAGAGGAGTGGGGACAAGAGGAAGAAATTGCCCCCCATACCATGACCTCAGATGATACCGAGGAAACCCTGGAAGAGGTAGATACCGACCCCCAGGATTTTTAAAGTATCCCCCGCCCACGATGGGCTCGGCGGGGGACGCCATAACTAGTCGCACTGCCCCCATTTATTACATGGCCAAAATCAAGGACATTCCTGTCCGCTTGCTAATCGACACGGGAGCTGCCAAGTCATGTTTGTTCAAATCTTACTATGAAAAACATTCCCGACGATTTGGCCCTTTGTTAAACACCAAAACAGAACTCATCTCAGCTGCTGATACTTACTTAAATCTCCTAGGAGACACTTTACCCCTATCAGTAACCACTCCTGGCCCCCATGCTCGTTGTTATCACACATTTACAGTATTTTCCTCCAACTGTAAACATTATGATGGTTTCCTTGGACTTGACCTCCTTCAAAAACTAGAGGCCCAGATTGACTGCGGCCAAAGGCTGATCTCATTCAAAAACAAATTCCAGCCCAAAGCCTCTGACAAACCAATCACGCAGAAACCCATTCCCAAAAAGGAAAAACAACCTCCCCCCCAACAAAACCTGATTCAGGGTTACAAGGTTGCAGCTAGCACTAAGGTTACACCTAAAACCCACCCTTGCTCCGAGATCTGTCAAAAGCTCACTCAATTCAGTAAAAAAATACCTCAACAAACGAAAGAAGACAAGACCAAGCAACTCCCCCTCGGTAATCCCCTCAATTCTCGGAACTCTGCCCAGAATAAATCCTCCCATGTTTTCAGGACAGACTCTGATATATGTAACCCTAATTCTATCCAATGTTTATGTACACATGTTTCCAGAGAAAATGCCGACCAATGTACCCAACAATGTTTCCCCCATGCCCCCAGAAATGTTAACAACCCCAAATCAATACACCAGTCCTACACCAATAACCCATGTTCTACACCTAACTTTTTCCCCACCAACCCTCCGCAGTCCCCCCAGCAAATCCCGTTTTCTAACTCGCTCACCTCGCACCCTTCTGAACCGCCCGCACGCGCCGTTAATCCCCCCTCACGCGTGCCGACCGAGGGACACAACCATGTTCCCACCATGCCCCCCAGAAATGCCCAGCTATTCCACCACCCCCCCAATCCCCCTTGTGACAGTTTTTCGTCAGTAGCTCCCTTCCACCCCCCCACAATTCACACCCCTAATAAACTTCAAAACCCCACACTTGACTCACCCCCTCATGACAGACAAACCCACCAACCCCAGATAACCTCTAACAAAACTGTTACTGCCACCGACAACGCTTCCCCCACCAACCCTCCACAGTCCCTCCGACAAATCCCGTTTTCTAACCCCCTCACTGATCCTCTCACTCGCGCCCTTAATCCCCCCCTCACGCGTGACCCCCACCAAAGTGGCCTTGCCCCCCTTATAAGTACCAAGCACCTGCTCGCCAGTCAATCCCCCACCATCATTAGCCCAGCGGTAGTTCAGGATAAATGCCAAATTCCCCCCCACCATCAAAAATGGGTGAACCTGCGGCCCATACCCCAAACTCACATGGTATTTTCCCCCACTAACACATCCCCCAACCCCCATCGCTGCCTCTTACAACCCGCCATCATTCCCGCTCGTATCAACCACATTCTCGTGGCTAATATCTCAGAGGAACCCCTGACATTACCGAAAGGTCTCATTATAGGAGATCTCGAAACTTTCGATGACCTCCCCATACATTGTAACGACACCCCTACCAGCCTCCAATTGCCCCCTCTTCCTGAGACACTATCTGACCACCAAAAGAACGGCATGTACGACCTACTGATGGAATTCAGTGACGTCTTTGCCCAACAACCCACCGAAATCGGACAGACGGATGTAGAACAACACATCATTAACACCACAGGCCCCCCCATACGACAACCATCCCGTAGAAAGAACCCCATACAACGTCAGGAAGAGGAAATGTTACAACGCCAAGTCCAGGAAATGTTAGAGGCCGGGATTGCCACCCCGTCCATTAGCCCCTGGTCTTCCCCTGTTGTCTTAGTCAAAAAGAAAGATGGGACAACCCGTTTTTGCGTCGACTACAGGAGGTTAAATGACATAACCATTAAAGACGCTACGCCCTTACCCCGAATAGACGATTCCCTTGACTCCCTATACGGATCCAAATGGTTCACTACCCTCGACTTGCAAGCAGGGTATTGGCAAGTGCCTATCAAGGCCGAGGACCAAAAGAAAACAGCATTTTCCACTAGTGGTGGCCATCACTATGAATTTAACGTCATACCTTTTGGCCTCTGTAACGGACCCGCCACTTTCTCCCGTTTGATGGAAACGGTATTGCATGGCCTAACCTGGGAAACCTGCCTAGCCTATCTGGACGATATTATTGTGTACTCTCCAACCTGGGAAGAACACCTCCTCAGGTTGAGACAAGTCCTGCAAAGAATCCGAGCCGCCGGGTTGAAATTAAAACCCTCAAAGTGCGTGATTGCCCGGAATAAGGTAGATTTTCTCGGACACGTGATATCTGAACATGGTATTGCGCCAGACCCAAAGAAACTTCAAGCCATACAAAACCAAACCCCACCCACCACGGTTAAAGGAGTACGTTCGTTTCTAGGTTTAGCCACGTACTACAGACGTTTCGTCCCACACTTTGCCACCATAGCCAGACCCCTCCACCAACTTACCCACAAAGACACCCCGTTCGACTGGACACCTGAAAGAGACCTCGCGTTTAACACTTTGAAACAAAGCTAATCCAAGCCCTATTGTCGTTTTCCCTGACTACCAGAAACCTTTCCGTCTTTATACCGACGTATCTCTGTACGCCATAGGTGCAGTATTAGCTCAAAATAGAGATGGAAAAGGAACATGTGATAGCGTATGCCAGCTGCACACTCACCCCACCCCAACAGAATTACGCAGCCACCAAGAGAGAGTGCTTAGGGATCATTTGGGCACTCAGCCACTTCCGGTCATTTGTGTTAGGCGCAAAACTCGAAATAATTACCGACCATCAATCTTTACAATGGCTGCGTAGGTGCGAACCAACTCAGCCATTTTGGTACGTTGGAGAGAGACACTAGAGGACTACGACTTTACAATACAATATCGTCCCGGCAAACTCCATACTAATGCAGACGCCCTGTCACGTTTGCCAGTACCAAAAGACCCCCCCACCAACCTAGCCGCCTTACAAAACACTCAATTGGTATCTACCCCCACCTCCCGACAGAATGCCCCCCAGCCCCCTCCCTAATTCAATCTTGGGAAGCACGAATCAGACCCCCCTGGATACCGTTAAACGTCTTCAGGAGACTGACTCGCTGGGGAGATCAACTTGCCACAGACACTGGTCACATAATCTTGGACCCCACCATAGCCCACGACTACATGATTGCCATCCACGAGGGAAACGGCATACACCTTGGACAAAAGAAAATGTTAAAGATCTTCACAGACCCATACTGGACCCCCAACCCCTCCAAAATTGCACAACGAGTGACAGAATCCTGCAAACCGTGTTTATTGGGAAAGGATAGATCACGCACCCCAGGCCCAGCTGGTACCATTTCTGCCAACAAACCGTTCCAAGTCCTATCCCTCGACATCATGGGCCCGTTCCCTTCTTACGCTGGCAACCGCTATATCGTCACATGTGTAGACGTATATTCAAAATTTCTAATAGCCTGCCCAGTTAAAGACCACACAGCCACCACAGTCGCCACACTGCTTGCCACCGAAGTGTTCCCTATATTCGGCCTTCCCCTTGCTCTTCTATCGGACAATGCCCCCGAGTTTAGTGGACACGTTTGGCAACAATTCACCCAACAATGCGGTATCAAGATTAAACACTCATCCCCGTACTGGCCTCAAGGAAATGCTATCTGCGAACGCAGCCATCGCACCATCAACAACCAGTTACGTACAAGAATGATGGCTCTTAATACCTCAGACTGGCCATCACAACTAAAAATGATACAGTGGGGTATGAACACCTGTCCTCGGGAAGACGGTATTTCCCCTCATGAACGTGTTTACGGTGTACCCCCCCTGTTACTGCCATTCCACCACCACGCTCACCTTCCCTCCACCACCTCCACAATTGACCCATTGCAACATCTGCAAAACACCCTCCATACCGCCCAGATCTGTCAAGACACCCAAACTGAACATCGATTGAAAAAAACCCTTTCGCCATCCATGACACCGTAATGGTAGCCAACCTCCCTATCACCAACAAGTTAGGCCCTCGCTATGTCGGACCCTACACCGTAATACAAGTCCCAAATGCCTTTCAAGTCACCATCGACTATCACGGCGTAACTCGCACGCTCCGAACTAGATTCGTCCGAGCGTTTAAACCTCTAAAGCCACAAGACATTACCCCACCCCACACGTACGACCCTAAAGTAAATACCCCTACTCACCCCCTCACTCACGCTACGAATATTCCCATACAAACCCCTAAGGACCTAAGCCCTCCAGCACCGAACCGACAAATCTTTTCTCACCATACCCCCCCAAACTAACCTCCACAAACCCCAAGCCCCCAATATCACACCCTCTTCCACCATGACCACCTTCTTTCACTTCTGATAGTCAAGTTCCTCCCCAACTTATCCAAGTACAAAAACCTCCACCCACAACCCCGACCACAACAGAAACCCTCCCGTCTAGCCCTGACATACCTCCACCAGGCACCCACAGTGAGAAAACGACCACCGCCTCCACAAACCAAGTACACACCCAACACGCACCACACAATCTACCTCAGTAACCTCACGCTACAACTTACGCCCACGACAAACATCGTTTTAAAACCTCCAGAAAACACACCCTACTAACCAAGTTCCGTAGGGCTGCCAGACCACTACCCTACTCCTCCTCCTCCTCATCCTCCTCTTCTTCTCCTTCGTCGAATTCTCCCGCACAAAGGGAAAGAAGACGAATAATCACCAGCAAATCACCAACCTCATCAAACAACACACGCCCCTACCCCCCACCCTCCAACTTAAATCTACACTCCTTACCCACCCGTCTTGCCCCCCCCCATCCCCCCCTTTCCCCTCCACCACCCCCACCCCCCAAACCACACTCCGACCACCTTCCCCATCCCACCGAACCCCCAACCAACCCCCCCCTAAGAAACCCCCCCCCAAAGTCATCCCCGAGAAAACTCCCACATGTCATTTACCTATAAAACATGCTTCCCCTCACTATAAAACATCGTCGAGCGACTCAAGTCCCACGACAAACATCTACCTTCCCACCAGGACCGCCAGAGGTAGAATAATCAACAGACCCATCAGATTTAAAGACAGCGATACAAAAATAACACCCCGTTCTGACACTAAGGACCCAAGCCACACAACACACACACCCCCTCCTTCCCACACACCTCCTTCACCCACCTTACCTACACCGATTTTGCGCATTGCCTCACTATATATTCCCAACCTACAACACCGCCTAAGAAAACCAAATACAACCCAGACTCGCATTCCCCCTTCGTCCCAGTCCTGTTGTCACGCGCGAATCCCCTTTCGGTTAGTAACCCATTCACCACACTAAACAGACTTCCTGTCAACCCACACACCTCACTCCGACCCCCACGGGGGAAAGCTACAAACCATTCATACGAAAGGTTAAAGTAAAGACCCCCACTGGACACTTCGCCCGTGTACCACACCCACACCAAGCCCGGGCAGCCGCCCGCCACAACACAGAGGACCATTCTTACAGGTATAACATTGACCTGCAAAAGAAACCTGACCGTCGCTATCGTGTTTGGTGGAACTTTCTAAATACCCTGAAAATGACCCACCATTACTATGATTCTTTTAACTCACCCTTGAGGCTCGAGGACGAGCCTATAATGAAGGAGAGGGAAGTAAAATGCCCCAGAACAAGAAGCCCACCACAGAAGCCACGAGCGAACACCACACAGAAACACCCGGAAGAAAGGTCCACAGAACGAAAGGACCAGCTGACCGAGCCCGCCATTCCAGGCAGGCCCAAGCCGCAGGACTAAACAGCTCCAGGACACACCCATTTACCTTTTCTAAACTGACATTTTCCACACCTCACGTACACTAACCCCTCGTGTCCTACACTTATTAACTACAAAGATGATGAACAGGAATATACATTCATATTAAAAACACCCATGCCTGTCCCGACGTTGAGCCAATGCCAACACATCAGACAGCCATAATTATATCTATGTATGTTCTTGCATCCGAGAAGTAGATGTTATATATCTTAGAAGTTAAAGCACCCACGCTGTCCCTAGATCTCTTATATCATTTTCCATGACGAGTATAGATATATGTAACCCGTGCTCAGTCGCCCCTTGCATTGCTCCTCTAGTAACTAAGTAGTAATATTAACATTCCCTAACATCTTGTCTTGCCAGACTAAGCTTCTGAAGACCATCCCCCCATAAATCTATGTATGCAACCCTCAGGTTAAGTATTTTTATCCGCCATTGTGTTCACCTTTTTCCATTTACTTTCCACAATTGTCATACGTCTTCCCCTTGCCTCCTTCGTATCCACAGTCCACACTACGCCAAT
This sequence comes from Paralithodes platypus, assembly GCA_032716605.1. NCBI lineage: Eukaryota > Metazoa > Arthropoda > Malacostraca > Decapoda > Lithodidae > Paralithodes > Paralithodes platypus. The sequence goes on along the minus strand of CM064519.1, from coordinate 13,739,894 downwards.
TTACTTCGTGTGTTACACCTCTTACACCAACCAGAGATTATATAAGATAACCTGGTTATCAGTATCTGTCATAAGTACCCCGAAACAATAACTAAGTACCCCTACGAACTGCCACTGTGGTTGGTATTTTATATTTAATAGAAAACGCAGTTCCCAGGGGCAACTAATAGTATCCATAACCCTCTGACTGATCACATAACTCTATCTTTTCCAGACTCATATACCACCCCATAGTTGCATTCCCCGGTAGCATTTGGCTAACGTATTCTACTGCCTTTCAAACTTCCATATCAATTGTAGCCTAATGCCACCCCCACGCCCAGGGACCTTAGGGGCAAAATTTCCCTGTAGCCCTTGAACTCTCCCCCCCCTCTCATTAAGACACCCGCGCTTCTCGACTCTTGTCCGACCTCGCCTCTCTCTCATACCTCTTGAAGATCCTTGAATTGTCCGTTACTAACGCTCTCCAACCTTTTATATATATACTCCTATCCAGCCTACCTTCACTTAGTAGGCCAGAACAACATTAGAACTTTACTAGACCCTTGCATGCCATCTATTCTCTTACAACACATTCACAACCCTGCACCCAATGGTCGGCGGTGCGAGGCTAGCCGCCCCGCCAGTAACTAACTTCTATTGTCATACTTCCAGATAAATGTGGCAGAGTTAGCAACCCAGTCTCCACCATATCCAGCAAACCCTACAATTAACAACCAGCCGAGTAAAACCAGCTAGCTAAGGCACCTTCGGTTTTGGTATTAAAGACACTCACATCTGTCTCATACACAGAGGGTTATTACAAACACTGGTGATATGGCAAGCCCCTAGCCACAGCCGCAGGACGACTATCTCATAGAGGGCGCCCAGCTCCCCCTTTTTGCCCACCCGAGGAGGGAGACCCCCACCCCCGCGGAGGTATACCTGCCCTGTTTTGACTCTCGAGTCATTGCAGGTAGCACAGGAATTCGTACTATCAATGAACTAACCATGAATGACTAACACCTTTACTAACCTCTATTACTCACAATAAACCATTTACCTTTCTTGCATGCTCTGATCACTAAATTAGCACCCTCAGCTATACCATAGAATGAAGATTGAACAATCTAGAGAGACACTCCTATCACAGCTGTCCCCATCCTCCTCGCAAAGTAGATCCAGTCTCTCTCCCCTAAATACGTCCAGTATAGCCAAAATAGTACCTCTTACTAAGGCTCAGTTATATGAAAATATAAAGGCTTCCTATCGCCCTGTGCCACAACAGTAAATACCATATTACCTTTAGTCCCCAATCTATTGAGAGGCTTCAATTAAGTCCATAAGACTCGAAGATTCCCTATCGGTACTGCAAGGGTCCAGAACCGAGCCTATAAAATCTACCTCCGCCGCCACCCAGTCAAATCAGTTGAAAGCTAGACACAAACCAGTTGGTCACTACCCTGCAGTGTTACCTCTAGCTCTGCCCTTGTGGTGTTACGGAGTTGAGAGATTCCAGATCCGGCCAGACTCCGTGGCAGAGAAGAACTGATAGAAGAATCTGGTCCATGTACAAGTCCTAAAGTGCACCGTATAACCTTCCGCACAAATTCGTGGGGTATCTAAGGGTGTAGCCAGAGCAACGTACATCAAGAGGAAAGCGATCCGACTTGAGAACTTCCTACATTTTGGACCAGTGGGACGGCCGAGGAAACAAGTACGTTAGACCCCAAACATCACCGGAAGCAAGATAACCAGGACCAGATCTACGCATAATATTAAAGATTCGGGTCCTAGTACTAAGGGTTATAGTACTAGCTGGCTACGCACCTATTAACTTTCTATAAAGTGGCTAAGACCTTGCCCAGTGTAATTCATGATTATACCATTCCATTTGGGAAGTACTAAGCGATCAGTTTTTTTAATTAACAGGCCGACCTTTACTCTCGATATTACCTTATTCAGATATAATTAAAACTCTAGGTGATATCGAAAGTTCGCCCACTGATTAGTGTTATACATATTTCTGCCTTAAGAATATCAAACTTAGTTCAGTACCCCCATGAGGTTGCTTAGAGATTTCCGGTGTTCTATAATATACGCGTCTAATTCCAACTGGGAGTTGCTACGTGGGCACCCGGTCGACCAGCCAGCAAGAGGAGTATAAAATCAGTGACAGTGAATTTATACGAATATATTGAGGTCTTCCAGTAAAATATAAACTTGTAAATTAAACCCGTGATCAGAAGAAAGAATATACCTGAACGTTGGAAGTGGGAGAATAGGATCCATCCACAAATCCGCAAATGCTAGCAGTTCCCTTCTATCATTTGTTTTGTGCACATATAACTTATCTTTCTATGATATTTATTTCCTTTAGTTCAATAAAAGTGAACTTGTGTCGTGTTACTGTGTGTTTATTTTGTGTCCTCTATTCCTCATACCTTCTATTGTGCATGCAGACTTCTATACCCAGTCATTCAGAACTCACATTACCCCAAGTTTAAACTGTAGCAAGAAAACAGGGCATAACCAATATCAATCTACAATTAGAAAAATAAAATAAAAATAAAAAATAACCCCCCCCAACCCCCCCCCACAAAAAAAAAAAAAAAAACAGTATATATATATAGAGATAGATATATTATATAATGAGTGTTTAGGTATAATCTATGTTATGCCCCCTCCCCCTCCCTCCCCCCCCCCCCGTATACCTACATCCCCTACCCCCCCATTGTATACCTCCCTCCAACCATCCCCCCATATATATATATATATATATAATAATATTTTTGTTTTTTTTTTTTGGGTGGGGGAGGGTAATTTTTTTATTAACTTTTATTGTTGTCGAATTGTAGATTGATATAATATATATAATATATATATTATCGTGTATATATATATATATATATAGATAATATAAATTGGGTTTATGTATTTATCTATGTTTATGCCCTCTCCACCCTCCCTCCACCCACCCATTATACCCCCCCCTCCCCTCCCCCCCCCCCACCCTCCATCTCCCCCATATATATATATATAGAGATATATATGATTTTTTTTATTTTGATTTTTTTGGGGGTGGGGAGGGTTATTTTTTATTTTTATTTTATTTTTCTAATCGTAGATTGATCTAATATATATATATAGAGATCATTCGTATGTATGTATTTATCTAAAGTAGGCCTCCTCCCTCCCCCATGTTACACCCTCCCCCTTATTCCCCCATTATACCCCATCCCCACCATATATAATTCATTCATTAATTCAATCATAACTTCCGAGGTTCGGGGCCCACCTTAATTCACCCAACCTTCATTCACCCATCATCCTCACCCACATCATACTCATAAAAAAAAAACAAAAAAAAAACAATCAATTTCTACGACATTTTGCACTACAGTGGATATAGGCGTCCTGGGGGAAAAAACTCTTAAAAAAAAGAACGAGTCCAGTGCAGTAACCTCTTTGGGTTTGACTTGGAAATGGGCACATATGTCTAGGGTTGACACCATATATATATATATCTATAAATATATAAGATATATATATATATATATATATAGAGATATATATATATATATATATATATGCTATAATATAATATCTATAGAAATATATCCCCACACATACATTACCATTACCATTTACCACGCTTTATATTTGTTTGACACCTTGTATATATATAATTATCTATATAATTATATATATATATATATATATAATCTCTATATTATCTACTGTATATCATATATATAGATATATATATATCGATATATATAGACATGACTGTATTTTATTTACGTTGCTACAATAGAATTAGTCTGAATTTATTACCTGAAGATTACCTGGCTTTCTTATTTTGTTTTTTCAGTGTCAACCCAGGAGCCATTTCCCTTCTCGTGGGAAGGGTTGTATATTGTGGCAAAGATATACAACTGTTAAAACATTCTTAATATATTTTCATAACAATAACAATGCATGGAAACAATTGCGAATAGCTCACGAAAAATTACTCTATATTATTTTTGTTTTCCAGCCATTGGAAAGAGCACAATTTTCCGATTCCGGTGGTTGATATATACAGGTATATACGTATACGACCAAATAACGCAACCACGAGGTGGGGAACAGCTCGGAAACCCGCTTAGCATCGCCGGAACAGAGACGGGTGAAGCGTAAATATTTAGAATTTTGGCTACTTACTTTCACATATTCATAGCGCAAAAAGTATTTGTCTTAGGGAACTTCTAGTTTATTTTATACTCATCAGCATTATTTGCGGTATTCATTCAGCCTAAAGTTTAAAACCATACACTTAGTAGCAACGAAACTAAATAAAAACTGTTTATAAACCATATCAATCAAAATCAGATTTTTTTTTTTTCGGTCACTGCATCGAAACAATTGTGCATAGATCTGCGATACCAATTATGCTTATAATATTTTGGTTTTCCCCATTGGAAAAGAGCACAATTTTCTGATTCCGGTGATATAGTACAGTTATATCAGTATCCGACTAAAAAAAGTAACCACGAGTTGGGGAACAGATCGGAACCCGGCTAGCATCGCCGGGAACAGAGGCTGGGTGAAAGAGTAAAATATTCGCCATTTTGCGCTCTTCATTTCAAATATTCATAGCGCAAAAAAAAAGTGATTTGTCCTAGGAACTTCTAGTTTGTTTTATACTCATCAGCATTATTTGCCGATCTTCCGACAGCCTAAATTAAAAGCATACACTTCGTAGCAACGAAATAAATTGAAAATGTTTTAAACCATATAAATCAAAATCATTTTTTTTTGCCGCGTCACTGCTTGATAACTATTAAAGATAAAACAATTTAGGTGTGAGATTTGGAAAGAGAAGAAAAAATACTATTATTTGAGCAAAAAAAAAATATATGGTCATCAATCACAATTTAGAGTGTAAGGTGGTCGGGAAGACAATTGCCAATGGGAAATAATTGGTTATCTACGGACTCATTTTACACTTTCATAATGCGATTTATTTACACTTTTTTTTATTGTATCCATGTACTATAAATATTCCTCTTTTCAGTGATAGAGGATACATCACAATAAACAGCATTCTGGTGGATGGAAATCGCGAAAAATGTGGGCTTTCGACAACACTAATGAGCCAAATTCAAGACCCAAAATACTTGTCAAGTGCCACCTTGGACTTATTGGAACATAATATGTCGGAGGGAGTTAATGAATAAAACATATACTTTGCAAGTAAATATACTTAAAGCCCTTGAGGAACACTGGGTGAAAACACAGCCTTTCTGGATCTGCCAATGACACGAGCTTTCATATGAAATTAAAGCACAAACCCATACATTAACTGTGCCCACATCCACTGCCCTGGCGTCCCTAGGAAGTCAAGTAGGACAAGCCATGCGGTTTTCTAACGGAACATAAAGTGGTTAAACGTCACCTTATTTACTTGGTCTATGCACAGCATCGAAGGCCCGGAAGGTGGGGCCCAAAGGGGGGTTGCACAAGCTAGTCCTCTTCCTGAAGGGGGGAAACCGACCTGGTCGTCTCCGATCACTGCACACAGCTTCCAAGTGTGCACACCAGCTACTGTATGGCTGCTTTGTCTCTGGGGGGACCACAAGACTAAATACAGTAACTAGAGGACAGTGAAAGGTGGGCCCAAAAGTGGGCTGTGCACAATCTAGTCCTCTTCCTGAAAGGGGGAACCCGACCTGGTCGTCTCACAGTACTGCACTATCCTTATAATCCCTTGAAAGGACCAAGACAGGAATCCTGATTTACTTGGTCTATTATACAGCATCGAAGGCCAGGAAGGTGGGGCCCAAAAGTGGGTTGCACAAGATAGTCCTCTTCCTGAAGGGGGGAACCCGACCTGTGTCGTATCCGATCACTGTAAACAGCTTCACGTGTGACAACAAGCTATTCTGGCTGCTTTTACCCAGGTTAAAACGATACCAAGGGCAAGCTTAGTTACTGATGTCCAGGACTGGCTGCATACTTGTGAATATTCTTGCGCCAGACTTAAGGCGCCCGGATTGAGAGGATCAACGGCGCTGGGTGTCCGACGCGTGGTGTTTAGGTCCTTGTGGTCCTGGGAGTGGTGCGCCTGGACTTTTGGATGGCCCTTGTAGATTTGTAGTAGCTGGAGGAAGATTCCTCAGCGCAGATCGGTACACATTATGTGCGTGATGGCTTCCTGGTGGGAGAGGGAAGCGGTATGAGTTTCTTACAATGGAATGATGACTGATTCTGGGGGTTTAAGACTTATTGTTGGCTGGAATGATAGGCAAGTTTTGGTTTATGAGTGACTTCAAACCCGGGACACTGTTTTTAGAGATGGAATGGATGCAAGAGCTTTAGGTTCCGTGATAGGGGATCTGAAAGGTAATCTGGGCAAGAGAGGTTTTGGTTCTGTGAAAGAGCTTTAGGTTCTTTGATAGGGGATAGGAAAGGTAATTTACGGTAAACAATCTGGTACCCACTGTAGGTGTGTAGCTAGGTTGAGAATGTTACTGGGATGGCTGAGGGGGGGTTGGTAATAGTTACCCCTGCGATGGTAATTGTCTTTGGATCTGGTGATTTAAAGAAAATGACTCGGCGTGGTAGTGACTGGTGTGGTCCACTCGGGACGGACGTGTCCACACGTTCCCCCGTTAGCTTGGCGATACGGGCAGGGGCAGGGTTGTCGTGGGTCTGGATGGCAGGGGGGTAAGGGGAGGCTGTCCGAAGGCTTAGTTGGTTGCATGTCGCAGGGCTGTGACAAGCTGGAGATGCGGTAACACCGTTCCTAGAACCGTCATATCACTACTGTATGGCAGAGAAAAGTCCCGACCCCGGGACTGAAGGTGGTAGTGTATAGATGGTAGCATCCTGGAGAAGACGGGATTCAGGTTGTTGTGAGGAGGTGGTGGTAAGATAATCCACCTGTTGTTCGGCTGGGCCCTCTGGTCTCCGGTGAGGGTGAGGAGAGAAGAGGAGTCGTAGTATCTCAGCGGCTCGAGAATGTTGGTGAGGTGAGTCTGATCAGGATGGTGGAGTCCTTCCGCATTAGGGCTATATGGTCAATTCTCATATTGGGGAGAGAGGTCAGCGAGGGTGTCGTCGTGGTGGGAGTTGTGGGGTGTGAGTGAGGACAGAGCTCCTGGCTGGGCCCTTGTCAGCGGTGGGTGCGGACGTACGATAAGTACCAGGATGGGGGGAGGAGCTTGGAAACCGGCTTAAGTGACGTTGGCTCCGGGCAGCTGAGTTTTGCCCTTTTCTTGTTCTTGGCTGGGAAAGGGGCTGGTTCCCATTTGGTGGGGGGCATTGAGGGGGGGGGGGGGGGGGTCTGGTCTCCCACAGCGGGTATGAGACGGCAGTCTGGGGAAGGGGGGAGAGGGGGTTAATGGTGTCATTGGGCGAAATTTAGGTATGGTTTTTCGCCTAGGAAGTTGAGATGGAGGGGAAATAGATGTAGGAGAGGAACGTAGTTTTTTAGAGTCAGGAGGGACCGGTGAGGGATTACAGAAAGGGGCTTTTAGGGCGAAGAACGGGGGGGTGATAGGTAAAGCGGGGGGGGGTATGTTGGTGAGTTTTGGGGGAGAGGGGGGAAGGCTAGAGGAGGTATGGCTGGTTAATGGTGACTGGTCAGAAAGGGGTTGCTGAGGTGAAGTGAGGCCAGAGCTTGAGAGGGAGAGTTTTGAGGTGGGAAGAGAGGGAAAGGACGGAGGTTGGAGGCTTAGGGAGAGGTAAAAGGAGAAGAGGCGGAGTTTTATATGCAATGTCAAACCAAGTATACCCGTGCCCCAGGACTCTTTGTAAAAAGGTCGCCGGGAGGGAAAGGACCAAACAAACAGACAGCATTGTTGTCAATGGCTCTTGAAAAGCAGAGAAAAACCAAGTCCAACAGGTGTCAGCCTGATCACCTAGGACAACACTGGGCTGAGGCCCACATCGACGGGAATTAACAACAACCCTGATCCCAGGCTCGAACCTAGAAAAAGCCACAGTTTCTGATGAGCCCTCCAGCGACCAAACTCGTCTCGGGGTAACTTACATATTTTAGTCATCATGACTAAAACTCTGCGTAAACAAAAAAACGGTGTTCTCGGAGCATGGGAAAAAAAGCTGGAAAGGTAACTCACACTAAACTATACATTAAAGGAGGGCGTAATGCATAAAGCAATGAATAACACAGGAAGCCTGATCCCAGGCTCGACCAAGGAAAACGCAGTTTCGTATGAGCCCTCAAGCGACCAAACTCGGCGGGGTAATGGACCTATTTTGAGCCATCCTGACTAAAACTCGGTAAACAAAAGACGGTGTTCTCGGAGCAAGAGGGGAGGGAAAAAAACGCCGGAAAGGTAACCAACACCAAACGAGACAGTTTAAAACATTTTATACAAAGGGTTGTGCGCAAAAAAATAGGGAGACCTGAACAGGACGAGTGGGCGTCATGCATTATCAAGCAAAAACCGGGGCAAAGGTAGCCATGTACAGAGACTGGTGGATTACTTACTCCAGGTTCTGCATAGACCAGCCGGGACACAGCTCTGGAAAAAAAAAAAAAGAACATTTCCAGGAATAAATGCTCATAAGGTTAACCCAAACATGTTCGAAACACAATGGGTTAACCCTTCTTTAGCGGCCTATGCGGTTTATTTATATGTACCGCCCAGCGCGGTGGTTTTAGACCAAAATAGGGCTGGTTTAAGTGATCATTTTCCTGAGTAAATAAGGCACAGAACGTAAAACAAGTATCTATCCATGAAAGGGCATAAACAGAGCTTTTCGAATGACAACATAACGATCATTGTATGATGGATAGTGTTCTTGCCATAACCGTGCAACGAGAGTGCAAAAAGCATGTAACTCGGTACTTTCCCCATATAATTCAGTAGGTAGCGAAGTGAGAGAGGGAGGAGGGAGCTGAGATTCATGTCAGGAGGGTCCGCCGCGGTGGTCTGGAGCAGTCATTACGCTCGCTAGTCTCCTGCCACCACTTGTCTCTCTCTCTCAGCAAAATTAAGTGCTGAAAAGTGCCCACTAGACCACCTATGTTAGAGCGCCGCCAAATAGTCCAGCTTTATTAAAACGGACTTATGTGGTGAGCCGCTTTTTAAGGGTCATAACCCGCCGGGTACCCGAGAATGTAATACTCAACGACTACAGCGCGCTAAGCGGTGGGGTTTCCTAAGTAAAAGATTTCGAATATCTAAATTTGGCCAAAAGAGTATGAAGTAACCTATGACATAATATATAAAGGACCAAGCATGGCGTTGATAAATGATTAAGTCGTTCCGGTGGTGTTTGTTTCAAGAGTCAATTTTGGAAAAAAAAAACACTAAAAAAGATAGCCGGCCCCCGAATTATCTCGCAGATTAAAAAACTGGGAAGCCTGACAAAGATACGAGATCTAACTTCTCCCGACGTATCTTTTTAGATCGCCGTATGTTGAAGGCGGCCCGATCCCCCCCCCCCCCAAAAAGCATCCATCAATTGTATGGTTAACTAATCTGAATTGGAAATTCGTTATTCCCACCTTTTCCAGGGAGCCACCCGCCGGGTGTGGATATTAGTTTAAAAAACGTTAACCCCAATGTGTGCCTTACATTGCCGTATGTTGAAGGAGGCGATACACAATGCATACCTCAATTGTCGGGTAAACTAACTTGAATGTAGCAAAATCGGTCATCCCACCCTACCAGGGTGCACCCGCCAGGTGATTTAAAGTTGAAAAGTTAACCCCAATTGATTCGAACCCCAACTCTTTGTAAAAGATCGCCCGGGGAGGAAATACAACAACAGCAGAGTTTGCTATTGGCTTGGCAAAACGGAAAAAACTACAAACAAAACGTGGCAGTATGAAACACTGTGAGATGGTGTTACGAATGGGGTTCAACTACTATCAGGGCTCTTATTCATTTGGACTAGTAATGGGATAAATGCTACAACGGAAAAGCGCTAGATCCAAAACTCTGATGTATATTACCCAGTGAACAAAGAACACAAATAATCTACAGAGTTCTATATGCAATAATAGGCTATCAAACTCTCAATAAACGGGCGTCTACTCTAGGCGTACTGATGTGTGAAAAACAGCCTATTACTACCTCTAACCGAACGGTGCTTGGTTATGGTATGCAAAGTAAGGTGGTAAGAGAAGTTACAGCTTACGTTACTTGAATCAATAAATGTCAGGCACTCCTGCATTGAACAAGAAAGTGCACTAAAGTCCTTCAACACTAACAAGGCATATTCTTAAAATGTTAGAAGATGCTATAAAGATGCTCGTATCGGAAATGGAACCCAAAAAGGCAGGGCAGCGGGAACAATGCTCGTGCAGGATATGCACACAAAAAGGCAGGATATATAAGATGGCGTCGGAGCAAAGACATTCCTAAACAATACAACAATAATAATAATCCCCACGACAATGCAATATTCCTATCAAACAAAAAAGAGCCTAAGTCGTTTGTGTCTCAAGACATCAAACGAGGCTGCGAAATGCTTGTGTAATCATAAATGGGTATGCATAAAAAGAGTACTTGGTTTAATATACTTAATGTCTACTATGATGGATAAAGTCTTAGCTAGAGTCAATGATACGAAGATTTTGGTGCGCATGGCATGCCGAAATAGCCTAGTGCAAATCTCAAGTCTGTGCGTCAAATATGTACGTTATAATGCAGGGTAGCTCTCTTGAGCAACCTTAACACCGAAGTATTAAGCGTTCTCCTGGCGTACCTCAAAGACAAAACACGAGCTTAGAACAGGGCAGAATGGTATAGGCAAAAAAGGCCCTCATTCGTGCCGTGCTCTACTCTCAATGGAACACAGACTAGAATTTACTCAATCACCTCCAGGTTTCAGGTATGGCGTGCAGCTTTTAACTAAAGGCCAGCACTCCTAGGAAACATAATAATACAATAATAATAACTATAATAATTAATATTTATTCAGTCAGCAATTTACAGAGTTGGTATCCACATAGTTTGTTACAAATAGGACATGTACCAGCATTGCAGAATTCCAACTAAGGATAGCCCAATAAGGCCGTTAGGCGTATTGCCATTGGGGTCCTTGTGGGATTAGGTTAGCTGGGGAAAAGGGGAGGATAAAGAAATAGATACTTTAGAAAAGTCTTTTCTAGGGGGTGATTTTAAGATACCTGACATCCTATAGTAAATATCAGTTAAATCCGTAATACAGTTAATTCATTTCAGTTTGGTTTGTTGATCTATTATGTCGTATTTAGTAGTAGACATAAGCTTGGTGCTCCCTTCTCGCAGCTGTCCGGTTCAGGTCGTTCCTTCAGGCTACGTCTGAAGGAATAACAGTGTTCTCTTTTAACGGACTGACTGGGGTAGGTCGTTCCAGTCTTTGATGGCAGTGAAAAGAGAATGTGGTCTTACCCTGTCCTTGGATTCTCGGGACCTTAAAATTAAACATCATGTGTCTGGTATTATGTCCCAACTCCTCTCATTTGCTTTAACAAAATCAATCTTTAGATCACTCTGGAGCTCTGTCATTAAGAAAATTTTGAAGAGGCATTAGTTATCCTGATTTGTTTGGCCCTGTCAGAAACATTGAGCATACCTAGTGACTGACGTTGTTCCTGGCCAACATGTGATCTGGGTTCTAGGTTCAGCATGAACCTAACCATTTTATTTTGCGTGACCTGAAGGTTTGTGCTGTGCTGATTTAGATGACAAAGAAATAGGCAAAATGACATGGAACAAGCGATTGGCAGAGGGGGTCGTTTTGGTCATCCGCGGGCAAGCATATCACCCAGCTACTCCCCCAAGTTGTGGATGGAAACAAGGCACAATCACAAACATAAAACACTTCATTATAAAACAAAATCTACACAACACTTCCCAAAAACTAATAGTATAATCATAATAATATTACGCTCAACGATGCAAGCTTCACCAAGCTTAGCCTACTAAGACAAAAACTCAGAGTGTATTAGATTCTTGCTGTAACATACTGCACTTATTATTATATCAAAAAGAAAGAGTTTTTCTGTGAGGTTGTTTATATTTGTAATAGTGTTTTTTGGCGGCCTTGCACTACAAGGGCAAGCCTCATTTTTCTCCACTCAAACCCCACAAAACTTGTGGTGATCTACCCTGGGTCCTCCACCCTAGACAACCAGGTACCAGCTATCACGTTGTCACAACAGGCAATATAGCGAATGTCTAGGTTATACTCCTGCAACCTTAAGGACCATCTGGTTAGCCTCATATTCCGGGTGTGGAACTGATTCAAAAACTTCAAAGGGTGGTGGTCAGTGTAGATCACCACGGACTGGGCCAAAAAAAAAAAAGCGGGAACATACACCTCAAAGTGCCTGAGCGCCAGCAACAATGGCCAGAAGCTCCGTCTCTACCACTGAATAGTTCTTTTTGCTGAGTTGAATTTCTTGGAAAAGAAACTTACTGGGTGTTCCACAACTTCTGTGGCTGTTTGCAACACAGACGGCACCAGCCCCTACACCGCTAGCATATGTCGTTAGACTGAAAGAAGGTCGTGAGAATGTCTGGTGCCCTGAGTATGGGGTGAGTGCACAAAAGATTGCTTCACCAGTGAGAATGCTTGCTCACACTCAGGTGACCACCCAAACTTTTTTCGTCTGTTGAAAGTAGGTCAGTCAGAGGAGCCTAGCACCAAGGAGTATAAGCGGATTTGAATCTGCGATAATACCCAATCATGCCCAAGAACCTCATGATTTGTTCTTAGTGGGTCGGCCAGGGGAACTGGTAAATAGCCTGTATCTTGGTTTGGGGGGGGGGTTGGGGTGGGGGGGCACACCCGGGCCCTAACCCTATGACCCACAAACCATAAGTACTGCAGAGTTTTGCCAGAACAAAATCGCATTTTACCAGATTGACCACCAAAATGAGCCTCACTCAGCCTCCTGAACCAATTCCACAGATGTGCTCGCAATGGCTTTCAAAGTCATCATCGTAGATTATTACATCATATAGGTAAACGGTTGCAGGGAGGGATATCCGCCACTCAAAACTCATTCATCAGGAATTGGAAGGTTGCAGGTGGCATTCTTGAACCAATACGCACATAACGTTGCAACGGTAAGTGTTCCCATCCACCACAAAACATACCACACCAGCTTCGCCTGCTCAGACCAACGGCCACCTGCCAGTAACCTCTTGACACCAGATCTACCTTGGTCAAGTAACGTGCAACAACCGATGTGTCCACACTGTGATCTACGATCGGGACCGACGCGCCAACCCGCCAACAGCACTTCGCTCTCGCTGATCGAAATCTGACCACAACTTGAGTACTCCATTACTCATTCCCTTAGGTGTTTGCATGAGCTGTAGATAAGCTCTAGCTTAACTGCCCTGTAGTTGCTTTGCATGTAATTTTGCTGTGTTTTTGACTGCGAAACGTTTGTTGATCGAGATTGCTTTTGTTTACATTGGTACCGGTTAGTGACGGACCGACGCTCTTAAAAGTAAACAAACTATTTGCTTGTGTCATATTATAAAGTTCTAGCACTTATTGTAGATATTTGAGCCCTCACTGTAGTTAAGTGCTTAGCAAACCACCCAGTAGTCTCTCTTGCATGACACTTGTACTGTTCGTGTGGCCTGATAACACGTTGGTTTTTCAAAATTCTATTTGTCAAGTTAGTAGAGAGACGCCGCGAATACCAGCGCCACCTGTGTACACAATAAACAAACCCCTCTTCTTGTTAATTTTATATCAAAGTATAGCCAATACTGTCCTTGGTTGAACTTTTTATCTTGGTTATCTAT